>CAKNYM010051870.1:23495-69169 GCA_932195095.1 Andricus curvator | reverse complement strand
TTTGTAAGAGTACTCATACTCTAATAGGATGAGTTTTCTTACAACCGTAGCAAGGCGAAGTTCGAGCTATTTTCGCAAGGGATAACGGCTTTAAAAGCATGAATCTTTGTACTTTTTTAGGATAAAGGGATTCCTGCTTAAAATGAATGAATTTGGTACCAAGATAGCAAGAATGAAACCTACGACAAAAGCATGACTAGTGCTCTTACTATTATAGGCATATTTTTTTCTCCGTGCACGCATCCGGACAATTGCATAGAACCTTGTATTAGATATTTTTAAATTGAGGAACGCTTAATTAAACAAATTTAAACATTTTCGACATTATTACCATTAAGAAGCTTCCTCTATGAAAAAATACTTTTTATTATTTTTTTTTTTCATTTGAATTGAGATATTAAGATGGTATTGTTCAAATTTGATAATTAGATTCTTGGTTTTTTTAAGAAATGCTTTTTTCAATTTCGTAATTTCTTCTTTTATTTATCAAAAAGTATTTAGTATATATAAATTATCCACAGGTTTAGTGATATGCTTAAAATTAAATAAAAAATTACAGATTTATTATTGTTAAATGGTTGCATTTTTAACGGATGTAAGGTTCAATGTGAAATCATAGGATGGCAAAGCGTTTAATTTAAAACGTTTAATATTGAAATTGTTCAATTTTAAACGTTTTAAAACTTAATACATAATTAAATTACTTACGCGATTATACATCATCGGGGAACAGCAGATGATCAGAGTGCCAACGCATCTGTAAATCCAGAACGTGAGATCTGACCCTATATTTTCTTCTGATATTGGCACGAGAATCCACTTATCGATGTTGGTAAAATAAGTCTTATACTTTGAGTCGAACTGCAATCGCTCCTGCTCTGTCTAAAATTGATTTAATAGATTGGAAATTTAAATCAGAACATTATTTTCTTCATTTTATTCTTGTTATTTATTATTTTTTATTCAAGTAATCATTTTGATTGCTGACAGACGTACCCTTAAAGTATTTCGTTTAGCAGCGAGGGCCATAATGAAATCAATGATTGGTTCTCTCGATTCTCGGAATTTCAGAATTTCCGAAGGGGTTTGAAAAATTTGCTTGACGTCGTCCAAACGCTGAATATAACTCATCAGATATTTCTGTTCAGTACTTTCTGAAGTGTAACTTAAAATACAACTTCGAATCCAAACCTGAAATATATTTTTTAAACGCAAAAATGAAAAATGTGTGTGGAAAACTTAAAAATAAAAATAATTTTTAGTCACTGACCTGAACGATTATAAGGTCAAAGTTTTTCACATCCACTTTCAAAGCACGAACTGCACTTTCGTTATTTAAAATAAGTACAAGGTACGATCGGAATAATCTGAAACGTAATAATTATATACAATAAATATATTTTTAAAGAAAAAATTCTTCTAATAAATAAATAAAAGAGATTTAATTTATCTTCTTGGAGTCTGGAATAAAGAATAAATACCTAACATCTTTGACATTGATCGAAGTAAAATGTTGAAAAAGACTCGTTGCCGAATGTTTGTACTTTTTTGCAGTCCCTGGATCTTTCAAAGCTTCTATTGTAAAAGCTAATGCAAGTTTTGTCAAATTTTGATAATAATCTCCGATTAAATTTGGATCAAAAACTAGTTGACGAACTCTACAAGCTACGTGACTCCATAAAGCGTCCAACATTAATTTTACTCCTCCTGCAAATGTGACATCAATATTACATGGATTATAAAAATGAATATTACAATTATTACTATACAATTGATTTTTATTTATTTATTCAAAGTAATTAATTTACTCAAAATTCATGGAGTGCAAACCTAGATTTGTTTCTGTTCTCGTGAGTTTGTCACATTTTTGAAAAACGTCTACAAGAACCTGGGTCAAATTTCCTAACATAATTTTCGGACATTCTAAAAAGTAGCGATCAATCCAGCCTCCGATAAGAATGTGTTCGTTCTGATCTAATTTTTCGCTGGAGGCCAAAATCAGGGTCAAGACTTCCACGTAAGAAATCATCATCGACCGAGAATTTTCATCCATTTGACAACTTATGAGGTTGATCTAAATTCGTGATCAAATAAAAATTTACTAAGGAAATGAATTGTTCATTTGAGACTTTCAAGGGAGAACATTTTTTTTTAAACAACAGAAACTTAATTACCACGTCTGTGAAAGTGTCTGATAACCCGGAAAAATTGATTTTCTGTTCTTTGTACAAAAGCAAGACAGCCAATTGTCCTTTCCAGATTAAGTTGCACTTTTTACCATCGACGTTAATACACTCAGAGATGGACGGAAGCAAATCAAGCATCACAGAACACTGGAAAAAAGTGAAATAGATAATTGAATGTCTTTCATCGCTTACTTAAATATAATGTCAAAAGTCGGAGAAATTATTTATCTTTTAGAAACGTACAACACTTTCGGTATCAACCGTCACAGCAAGAGTTAAAAATAGAGAAATGAAATTGTACATTCCGGCTTCAGAAAAAGTTTGAACTTTGCCTTTCGTCAGTTTAGAGAATATTCTTCCCTTCATTTGATTCCAGTACTTAAGGTCGTTATGGTTTTTCCTCAAAAATGTTCCTACAAAGATTAGAAATAAGAATTATATGATATATACAAAGAAATGTAACACATAATTCATTAATTTTTCTCAATTCTTTAACATACCCAGAAAACGTAGAAACATTCCGTAACTAGATTCTTTATTCTGTTCAAGATCGTTTTCCAATCGCTCTCTGGTCTGTTTTAAAATATCAGCTGGCGTTTTCCTGTAAAAGTTAATATTACAAATATTTTCGGGCTTTATATTAAAAGGAAGTTAAATTTTAGTAAAATAAATACTTCTCGAGAGATATGGACCAAGGCCCGGCAGTTTGTAAAAGGAATGGTTGATCGAGTCTTCGGTGAAAACAGTCCCACAAAAAGGAAATAATTTGGATCCGAGGCTGCCACCATTCAGTTGTAATAATTCGCAATAAAGGGATCATCACTCGTAATTCCTCATCGATTTCATCCCTTTCTCCATCTTTTCCCCCTTTGCTGACATAGGCTTTCAAAATCTTTTCTACTTGCTCGTAATTTTCTCTGGTCTGGCAGCATTTTAATATTGAAATTAAACATTTTAAGTTATTTATTTTAATAATAATATTGAATTTAAAATTTAAACTTAGTAAAATTACCCGAGAGGAACCAGCCTGCAAGTAGACACCATCGGCATTGTATCCATACAATAACGTCATATTAAAAATCAACCAAGTGGAAAACAATTCAGGGTTTTTGCAGTCTGGTAAATTATTTCCTACATTTGCATGCCAAGATGCTTTTCCTTCAGTCCTGTTTTTCAGTAAAACGTCGTTCAAAATTAAATTAACGTAATCCCAAAAGGTCTGAAATATATATTACGATTAATGTTAATCTTCTAGGAAAATTGTAATAATATTATACATAGTAATAAAATTAAAATTGTACCTTTGTCTTCATTTTCGATGCAAGATCGTCGATGAGAATTTGCAGCATTAGCCACAATTCTCTAACGCAGCTACAGCTGTAGGGCATTTTTACTTTTAAATCCGACAAGGGAATCTGAAATTAATATTTTTTTTTGTGTATCTACAAACTGTTTGCTTGAAAAATAAATAAATGATTTCTAGAGCTTTGAAAAATTGGTTTTAGTTACCCTCGCATACATTTTCATGGACATATAAACCAGGTCATTGATAACCAACTCGAGAGTTTTACTTAATTCCTCACAGCGGTCATTGGAACTATTTTGCCAGGAAGTGCTACGAGCGTGAATCAAGATTACATAGAGCCACCTTAATTCCAGATGCATGTGATACACATGAAATTCTGGTTGTGTACACTAGAAGAATATTATAATCATGCGTGAAAATCAAAAGGTTGGAATTTTTCGATATTCAATTGAATATAAGAAAAAAGTACTTTAGATCAACATCAAACATTTTTTTCTATTTATATTATTTACGATAAGTATAAAAAGAATTATTTGCGAGATAAAAAAATAAGCTATTATTTCATAATTCTGATTTTTTGCATTTAATCAAGGTGTCTTGCGAATCATAGGAACTAAATTCAAGTTCTTTTCCAGTTTTTCCTTGTTTCCTTTTTTGTAAATTAAATAGTGAAAATAACCATCTGCTATAAATTTAAAAAATAAAACATTGAATGTTTGTAGGAAAACAATTTCTGTACTTTTGAATTTTATTAAATACTTCAGTAACAGAAATTATTAAGAAATTATTGACTTTTTGGAATTATTAAAAATGCTACTTCAAAATTAAATTTGGAATTAACTAACCAATGTTAGGTCATTAATTTTGAAATCTTTGTGAGATATTTTGAAATCTTTGTAATATATTTTGAAAACTTTGTGAGATGTTTTGAAATCTTTGAAATCATTGTGAAATCTTTGAAATCCTTGAAATCTTTTAAAACCTTTGAAATCGTTTGGAATGTATGAAATCTGATGTACAATGCCTTTTTAAAATCTTTGAAAAGCTTGAAATCTTTGTGATATCTTTTGAAATCTTCTGAAATGTTTGTGAAATTTTTAAAATCCTTAAAATCTTTTATATATTCTAAAATAGTTTGAAACCTTTTGAAAATTTTGAAATCTTTCTGAAATCTTTTGAAACCTATTGAAATCGTTTGAAATCTGATGAACACGTCTTTGTGAAATCTTTGAGTCTCTGTGTAACCCTGAAATTCTTGAAATCTTTTGAAATATTTTTAATCTTTCTGAAATCTGTGTGAAGTCTTTGCAACCTTTTTAAATTTAATTTGAAATCTGATGTAAACGCCCTTGTGAAGTCTTTTGAAACCTTTTGAAACCTTTCTGAAATCTATTGAATCTTTGAAATCATTGAAATCTTTTGAAATCTTCTTAAATATTTTGAAACCTTTTTAAATCGTATGAAATCTTTGAAACTCGTGAAATCTTTTTAAATCTTTTGAAATCGTTAGAAATCTGATGAACACGCCTTTGTGAAATATTTTAAACCATTGTGTAATCTTTGAAATTCTTGAAATCTTTTGAAATATTTGAAAGCTTTCTGAATTCGTTGTGAAATCTTTTGAAACCGTTTGAAAATTTTAAAATCTTTTCTCTCTTCTGAAATCTTTTAGACATTTTTAAATCTGTTGAAATATTTCTAAAATCTCTGTGAAATCATTTGAAATCGCTGGCAATCTTGGAAATATTTTGAAATCTAGAAATATGATGTACACTCAAAAGTGGAGTGGTCGACCAATCGCAAATTCTAATCCTAGAACTGAATGATCATCGAAATTTTCAGCCAATAATTTCTATAATTTGTAAGTTGACTATCACAAGAAATGTATACTTGAACATTATTTACCATATTTTAAATATGAAAATACTAAAATATGATAAGAAATACTAAAAGATTTAAATTACTCTTCGGATTTCAATAAAATAAATGTTTTATAAGCAAAGAATAAAACAAAATCAAATTCAAGGTTCTCATGAAAAATTCAAGGAGATTTCCAGGTTGTTAAGGTTAAAAAAACATTCAAGAGAGACCTAGAGACCCTGATTTAATGAAAATCTTTTAATATAAGCCATTCACGATATTTTGTAAGTCAAAATAACAATTAGATCTGCTTAAAATATGCAAATGATAATTTAATTATTATTAATTTTTATAATACAATTATTAAAACAAATAATTAACAGAATAAAATTCTTATTTTATTGATTTTCTCACGCCCCTAGTTGGCATATAAAATTTATTTGCGTCACAATTTTGCATTGGAAGTTAATTACATTAATTTTAACAAAACATCAATGAGTTTAATATTTTTATGTTTATTGTATTATGTATCGGTTTTGCAACTAACTTTACTCGTTACAAATATCTTTTTATTACCGGACGACAGGATTATGCAATAAAATTTCATCATTTAAAAAAATATTTTTTATCTGGATTAACCAATCAATCAAATGTTTTACAAGTAAGAAGTATATGTTTTTATTAATATTTTCTTAATGAACTCACTTCCAAAAAATACGTTATTCTATAAGAAACCCGTGTTACCGGAAGACAGCGGTCTTTTTTGAGCTGCTAAATCGGTTATTTTGGTCAAATAAATAAATTTTAAGTGTAATTAAATTTTCACTTATTTAAGTATTTTCAATTATCTTCAATTATTAATCCATTTAAACGTGGAAATTAAACTCTCAAGACATAAAATTAATGAAAAACTATTTTGTCACCGAATGAACAAAAAAATCGGGGACATTTAAAAAGGGATTGTAACTCTGAAACAATAATTGAAATCGAAAAAAAGGTTTGCTTTGTACTTCAGCAATTAATTCTGAAAAATACGGCTCTCTTTGAGAAGATATAATACCATAAATTTGAAAAAAAGTAGTCAGAGACATTACTGGATGACGTTTACTCATATTTAATCGAATTTATTTTGATACGGAGTAAAGTAAAAATAAAAAAGCGCATACGATATTATTGGAGAAAATATGCTTAATTAAACACTGTAATTAGAGAAAATTATCCCTCTAAGCACAAGCGTATAATATTGCAGGGACATGATGCTTTACAATTTTTATATTCACCCTTATATATTTAACAAATAAATCTTGAATCTCTCTTCATTAAGCCTTGAATACAAATCGGAATTGGAAGACAAATTCATCAAATTACCAATCTTTTAAGTTATGAAAATAAAAATACATACTTTGTTTCCGAGATTAGAGGCGGCATAATGAAACATTGAATCTGGAATGGTATACAATCGACTACAGAACCTTCGGATTATACTCAAAAGTTCCTCCAAGTCTTCTTCAATTTCGTTACTAATTTCCTTTAGTGAGTGACTATTCCACCTAATACTGCAAAATTAAATCTGATTAGCTTTTTCAGGATCAGAATTTTTATTCTTTCAAATTCGCCAAGGGAGCGTCCATTAATTATGTACGAATCCTTACTTGGGGGGGGGGGGGGTCCGAAGAAATTCTTACCTAAGTTTCTTCTTTCTAAATACTGTTTAAAAATATGTTAATTAACACCGGTTTTTGCTATTAAAATTCCTTTTTTTCTATTATACACATTATATCATTTGTTTAATTCCTTTATTATGTATGTAATATTTCATACTTCATACTTCATACATACATACATACATACTATACAGGAATTCGTGGAATCCCTGGAAATCTTTGCAATCACTTGAAATTCTGTGAATTCTTTAGAAAATTTTGTGAATTCCTAAAATTATTTTAATCGTGTGAAAATTCTTTGAAATACTTTGAATTCGATGGGTATCGTACATAATTTCTTGAAACCCCTTTAAAACGATTGAGCACCCTGGAAACTCCTTAAAACCCTTTAAAAGCTGTGAACATCCTTAAAATCTCAAAATTAAGATAGAACAGAAATCCATTTTATCATGAATAATTTTATGCAAAATGAGCATGAAAAAGATTCAAAATTAAAAAATAGATTTCTAGACCACCTCACTTTTCGGCTCATTAGAGACAAAAATAACCAATTGAAAAAAGAGGGAGAAAAGGAGAAAAAGTCAACCAAAAATACCAACCTCTCACTTTTTCTTTTATCCGTCTTTTTTATACTACCAAGGAACCAACATGTTTCGGAGTCAATTTAAACTCCCTCATCAGGGATTATTTATAGGAAACTACAAAGGTATGACAAAAATATATTATTATGCCAATTGGAAAAATCAGAAACATAATACCTGCCGATAAAAATAATATAATATATATATATATACATGTGTACACTCACATACACATATACAAACACAACACTAATCACTTTTCTTTAAAAAAGGATTAATTAATCAAAATTTTGTATTCATTAGTGAAAAATTGACAAAGGTATACAAAACATTATTATTCATAATAAGAATTAGAAAAGAATTTAAAATTCAAAGAATATTTTAAATTAAAAAGAAGAAAGATGGTTATTATGACCTGAAAATTATTAACCCCGGCACTGATTAAAAAAATTTTTTGAAAGAAAACAGTAACGAAAAATTGCGGAACTTTTTGTTTTAAATTTATATTGAAAAGGAACAACTATTTTAAATGAAAATATCGCTAACAAAAATTACGTGGTGAAGATTCAAAGAACCGAGGCAAACTAAATTTATTTTTCAACTCGAAAACTCTCAAAGCATGAAAATATTTTAGAGATCGTTTCCTCCCATTTTTAAGAGAAAGAGAGAGAGAGAGAGAAAAGAAGAAAAGACCCTTTTTATTTTTATAGCTTTTCGGACAAGTGACATAGTTTTCAAGCGGTCCTCTCGAGATTAACCCAAAAATCATAAAATGCACATGTTACCAAAAATTTTTCTTACAGAATTGAGAGAAACACAAAATATAAGAAAACGTTTCAAAAATCATTATCAATTATTCAGAAATGAATACAAAAATAAGAAAAACAAAAAAAGATATCCAATGTGATCTGAAAATAAAAGACATAAGTAAAAAAATTTTTAAGATAGAATATCCAGCATAAGATTATAACAAAGTACTCATTGGCACATAAGAAAAAATTATGCTCACATCTTGTGTATATGGCATCTTCCTCAGAATACCTTTGTTTATAGGCAACGAGGGCATAACAACTTATTTTTGATAAGTATCTGGGTAATATATAAATAGTAAATTATGTACATCCTATAATATTTTTGGATTATTTCTTTTTCCTATTTGTGAAATTGTAATTTTGGATTATTTCTTTTTCCTATTTGTGAAATTGTAATAATCTAATTGAATTGGATTGAATCACCCAAAAAAATCCTTAAAATCGCTTGAAATATTCAAAATCCCATAAAAACCCCACATAATCATTTAAAATTCGTGGAAATACCTGAAAATCTCTGAAATCGGTTAAAGTCCTCGAAATTCCGTGAAATATTTCAAAATCTTACGAGATCCCTTGAAATCTCTAAAATCCCTTTACAATTCATTAAAATCTTTCATATCCGTGGGAATCTTTCCGAATTTCTTAAAATCCTTATAATATATTTAAATCTTTTGACAGTCATTAAGATTTCTCAAAATCTCTTAAAATTCTTTCTAATATTCGGAAATGCTTTGAAATTCCGTTAAATCTTTTGAAATCCTCTAAAATCCATGGAAATACTTTAGAATCTTTTGAAATCTCTTAAAATCCTTTGAAATCCTGTGAAATCATCAAACTCCTTTTACATCTCTTAAAATCCGTTAGAATCCTTTGAAATCTTTGCAAATATTCTTCGATATCACATCAACTTCTCGAAAATCCTTTGAACTGCCGTGTCATATTTTGAAATCTCTTACAATCAGTTAAAATCCTTTAAAAAATGTGAAAATTCTTGAAATCGCTTGCAATCTGTACAACCCTTTATAAACTGAAAATTATTGAAATCGCTTGAAATCTTCAAAATCCCTTAAAATCCTTTAAAATACGTCGAAGTCCCTTAAAATCTCTAAAAATAGACTAAAATCCTTGCAATTCCATTAAATATTTCTAAACCTTACGAGATCCTTGAAATATTTAAAATCCCTTTAAAATTCGTGGAAATCTTTAAAACCCGTGAGAATCTTTCCGAATCTCTTGAAATCCGTTACAATATATTAAAATCTTTTTGAAACTATTCAAATTCGATGCAATCCCTTAAAATCCTCTATAATATTCGGAAATCCTTTGAAATTCGGTTAAATCTTTTGAAATCGCACGAAATCCTCTAAAATCCGTGGAATCTTTTGAAATCCCCAGAAATCTTTCAAAATCTCTTTAACTTCCTTGAAATCTTCGAAATTCCATTAAAATTCCCTGATATCCTTGAAAATTCGTGAAAATACTTCGGTATCAGATGAAATCCTTTGAAATCCTTTAAAATACCGTGACTTATTTTCAAGTATTTAAAAATCTCTTAAAATCCCTTGAATCCGGAGAAATTATTCTTAATTCCTTAAAATCCCTCAAAATCTGTCGAAATCCTTCGGTATCTCTTGAAATCCTTTGAAATGCAGTACAATTTCTGGAAATCTAATTCAACTCCTTGAAATTCCTTAAAATCTTGTAAAATTCCTTGAACAATTGAGATTCTCTCTAAAATTGTACTAGTTCATTTCTCCAAAATTTTAAAATCTGTTTAAAAAATTCTAAATGCTACCCTGAATCTTTTGTAATCCCTTGAAATCTTTAGATGTTCCTTGAGGTGTCATGAAATTCCAAAAAAGCTTTAGAAATCTGGTTAAATTCCGTAACAATTTCGTAATTCTTTGAAATCCCTTGTAGTCTCTTAAAATACCTTAACATACCTTGAAATCTGTTTAAATACTTTGAAATAACTAGAAATCTTTCAAATCTTTTGAAATTCATTGAATCTCGTTTAGGGTGAAAATAATTGATATATTTTGTACATATTGAGTAAAAAGTATAAAATCTTACGTAAGAAGGGAGGGAGGTCGTAAAAATCTTACGAATCCTTAAAATAGGGGGAGGGGGTCAAAAAGTTCAAAAAATCATCCTTACGTAATTAATAGACGTTCCATAATTAATTAAAAAAATGTTTCATAAAAAGTACGGCTTACCTATTCAAATATGTGCGAACATACGTAACAAATTCACTGACATTTTTTCTCAGGGAATAAAAATCCATCTCATTGGTTTTTGCCGTAAATTGATTTGCGTAGCTGTATTTTTCCTTTCGGTTAAACTGTTTTAGAGTCATTCTGTAAAGATTATTGAAATATGAAACCAAAACTAAATTTTACAATTGGATAAATAATAGTATTTAAAGAAGTTAATAAGCCAATAGAATATACTCTAAATAAATTTACCAATAACATTCTACGACAAAATAAAACAGGGTGTCTACTCAAATCCTGGAAATAAAATTCCTGATAATTCCAGGGTTGTCAAGGTATAATTTTTAATTGTACGAAGCCATTCAAATATTTTGCATGTTTTTAAACTAATGGTTTTTTTAGCTATTAGGGATTCAATTAATATGTTTAATTTAGAAAGTTTTGACAAATTATATTATAAGATATTATTAAATATATTATCACCATCGATTAATTAAATAATACTAAAAAAAAAAGATTAATCATTTCTTCAATTTGTTTCTAAAGTCCATGAATTTGAATAATAATTAACACCAATTTTTATTTTATCTTCTTATATTTAAAATTCAGCGCATATTTAGGGAAAATTAATGCGGGTACTATATTGAATTTATTTTAAACCGCTTCAAATTCCTAACTATTGAAGTAAAAATATTGAATTTCCAACAGAATAGATCGATTTTGAGCAAAACAGTTCAATTTTAAAACAAAAAAATTTATTTTCTACCAAAAAATACGACTTTTCAACAGAATACATGATTCTTATCCCAATTGTGAAATTTTCAACTAAAAAAGACCAGTTTTCAACCCAAAATGGAATAGTTAAATTTTCAATTGAAAAAATTAATTTTCTACAAAAAAAGATTTTCAATAAAAGTGATGAATTCTGAACTAAAAAAGATCCATTTTCAACTTAAATGATGAATTTTTCACTGGAATAGTTGAAGTTTCAATAAAAAAGGTGAACTTTTAACCAAGAAAATTAATTTCTACTAAAAAGACGAATTTTCAACAAAATGCCTGAATTAAAAAAAAAATTTCAACCAAAAATGAAATAGTTAAATTGTTAGTTGAAAAAATCAAATAAACTGATTAATATTCAACTAAAATGATGAATCTTTTAACCTAAGTAGTTTTATTTTCAACCGAAAAGATTAATTTTCAACTAAAATGATGAATATTTAATTGTAATACTTGAATTTTTAACCAAAAAGATTAATTATCAAACAAGAAGTTTAAATTTCAAACAAGAAGATTTATGTTATACTAAAAAAGACGACTTTTCAAGAAAATAAATTAATTTTCAACGAAATAGTTGAATTTTCAAATGAAAAATACCAATTTTCAACCAAATAGTTGAATTTTGAACTAAAAAGAATCCACTTTCAACAAAAATTATGAATCTTTAACTGAATAGTTTAATTTTCAATCAAAAAGATGAATTTTTAACCAAGAACATTAATTTCTACTAAAAAGACGAATTTTAAATAAAATACATGATTTTTCAAATAAAAAAGATCAATTTTCAACCAAAAATGGAATAGTTAAATTGACATTTTAAAAAAATCAAATGAACTGATGAATTTTCAACTAGAATGATAAATCTTCAATTAACAGAATTAAATTTTGAACAAAAAAGATGAATTTTCAACTAAAATGAATCATTTACTGGAATAGTTGAATTTTCAAATAGAAAAGATAAATTTTCAACCAAAAATTGAATTCCTACATCTTCATTAAAAAAATCATTTTCAATAAAAAATACAAATATTCAACAACAAAAATACAAATATTCAACAACAAAAAAACTAATTTTCTACAAAAAAGATCAATTTTCAACGAAAGTGATGAATTTTCGACTAAGACAGGCAAAATTTCAACCAAATGGTTACACTTTGAACTAAAAAAGATCAATTTTCAACAAAAAAAAGGAATAGTTAAATTTTTAGTTAAAAAAAAATTTCAATTAACTATTGAAGTAAAAATATTGCATTTCCAACAAAATAGATAAATTTTGAACCAAACAGTTAAATTTTCAACCAAAAAGATGAATTTTCATCCAAGAAGATTGATGTCTACCAAAAAAGACGAATTTTCAACAAAATACATGAACTTTCAACTAAAAAAGATCATTTTTCAAACTAAAAATTGAATAATTACATTTTTTGTTGAAAGAATTAATTTTCAACCAATGAGATAATTTCTTTTAACTGGAATAGTTACATTTTCAGTTCAAAATGCCGACTATTTAACCAAAAAATTAATTTTTAACAAACGAGTTTAACTTTCAACCAATTAATTAGATTTTTATTCCAAAAAAGATGAATTCTGAACGAAAAATGTAGTAGTTGATATTTCAAGCAAAAAATATTTTATTTCTTAATAAAAAAGGTTGAAATCAACCAAAAAAAGACGACTTCTCAACATGAGTTGAATTTTCAACTGAGAAAGATTTGAGTCAAGAGAGAAAAATTGCAAACTGTTGAATTTTCAAGCGAAAATATTATTTTTCAAACAAGATTAATTTTCTACAAAAAAGCAACATATTCCCAACAAAAATGCATGCATTTTCAACCAAATACTGGAAAGTTCAACTTAAAAACGATCAATTTTCAAACAAAAATAGAATAGTTAAATTTACAGTTGATAAAAATTAATTTAAAAAAATGAATTTTCAACAAAATAGTTCATTACAGTAATATAAAGCTACTTTTACAAATCAAGAATCATTGTTATTCAATTTTATATTGAAGTTAAAAAAAATTAGGCATGTTCTCAAAAAAATTTCCTGCCGTTAAAAAAAAATTTCCTGACATTTCCAGGTAAATAATAATTCCCTGATAATTCCAGGGGTTCCAGGTACGGTAGAAACCATGTAAAAACTATTAAAGCGTTTTTTAAATATAGATGTAAAGGAAAATTAAAATACTTACTCCATACAACTGACAAAGTGTTTAAGATTTAAAATCGCCGTGGCACCTGGCACAGGGCAGTCAAAAAGTTTGACCTGGACATCTGAAAAGGAATGATCCCGTTTTGGAAAACTAATGTTCTCCAATTCTTTTATAACTAAACTCGAACTCCTTAATTGCCAATCATGAATATTCACTTTTCCGTTGCAATTAAATGTGCTTTCGAAATCCATCTACAAAAATAAATTTCAAACTAACAAATCATATAAAATAGCAAATAGGAAATAAATTATACACATTTCTAAGATACCAGCCGCTCTCTAACCACTAAAATGTAACAAATTTATTCACAAACCTTTCAACATCGATTCCTCAATTTTTAATAATTACATATATTCACTCAATAAGTTAGCTCCATTTTGGTAAAAAATGTGCCTAAAAATAATTTCGAAGTTGTTTAAAAAATGTAAATATTTGAGCACATTTGACGTTTCTTGTAACTTTTGTCTGCTTACGAAAACTTTTAGGCGCGCCAAAACACTAGCAGACGACATGATCGCGCAAGCGCAAATTCATTTCGGAAAAATTTATCGTTTTAATTTAGGAAAATTTGAGGTGTCTTACAGTAAGTAGATAGGTATGATTGAATTTTATTGAAGATGCAAATTTGCATGCTTCTTTAACCTTTATAAAACCGCGAATGTAATCACAATAATTGATATCAAACTCCTAACCTCACTTTTCCTGAAGTTAATTTCAATAATTTTTCACCCTGCTTCGGCTTTAAATCACGTAAAAGCGTTTGAGGTTACTTTATTGCCGGCTTTAATATTTGTTTGTTTATTTATTATTGTCGTTATAGAGCGATACTCAATGAAAAATCAACAATTTTTGTTTAAAAAAAGTTACTTCAGAAGCGCCACCAAACAACAAATTATTTAAGTAATTTAAATTAAAGCGCGATTTCCGTAGAGCTGTCAATCAGCTGCCAATAAGGTAAACCATAAACTGTCAATTTATAAAATTGGTATAAAGTAGAATCTGGTGCATTATAAAATGCGAAAAAATGATGGAGCAGAAGTATCGACAATTTTTAAATGTGACCACAAAGAAGAATTTGATGAAAAAGGTTAGCTAGAAGAAAATTGTAGAAATAATGATTTGAACGTAATAGTAATTTTATTAAAATAGTGATACAAAGTCTTAACCAAATTAAATTTATTAATCTGACTAATGCAATATTTTATCGTCTTTTCAGACAAAATCAGAGAAGATCCGAAAAAAAATTCAATTGTAATCACCCCACAAGAATTAAAATTTAATTTTTTTCGAACGAATATGAAAAAGCAACAGAGAATAGTTCAAATAACGAATTACTCATCCAAACCTTGCCCTCTTTTAATTTCACCCCCAGAAACTTGTTATTTTAAAATTACTTCAAAAACTCTTAAGGTATAAAAAGTTTTATTACAATTATAATGATATTATATTCTGTTTTTGTCTTTGTTCAATTTTTTTATGAGTAAATTAAAAATAATTTCGTACAAAAAGGAATGGTTGAATCCAGGTTCCAGTTTCGAATTAAAAATTCATTTTATACCTGATGAAATTCGACATTATCACGATTCGGTGAAAATCCAAGAATTTGAGAAACGATCTTCGATTTTAAAATTATCAGCAGCACCTTCATGTGAAATTAATTATCCAAAAAACGTGGATTTTGGAAAAGTACCGTTGGGTACCACGTGAGTCTTCCGATTATAAAATAGTTAAATTTATTTTGATTAAACTTTCATAAAAATTAATTTAATTAAAAATGAATAAATAGAGGTCTTATTTAAAATATTTTTATTTAGCGTTACTTATAGGATACCAATTCACTCCGATCCAATGAAAAAAATTTCTTTCGCTGTTTTTCCTTTGTCAGAAATCCAATGCTGCCTGAATATTCATCCTTCATATGGTAAACATAATTTTTAATAATG
Source organism: Andricus curvator (assembly GCA_932195095.1). Classification (NCBI taxonomy): domain Eukaryota; kingdom Metazoa; phylum Arthropoda; class Insecta; order Hymenoptera; family Cynipidae; genus Andricus; species Andricus curvator. The sequence continues at coordinate 53,611 of CAKNYM010051870.1, read as the reverse complement.
AATAGTTATAGAATTTTAACTGCACAAAAATATCTGAATATTCTTTATATTTTTAGGATCCTTGAAGCCAGGACAAAATCCTGTTTTTGTTAATGTCGAATACCAAGCATTGCGTTACATTACTGCAACATTCCAAATTCAGTTATTTATACCCGAAGTTTGTAAATCGCCCTTTCTGATCAATTTTATCGCCTACACTTATCCTGGTCTTCAACGGTAATATTTTTATTTGAATAATTTTGATGCATATAAAGAAGTTTTATTGCTTATTTTAAATTCTTATTTAATTAATTGTCGAGAGAGAAGTTAGAAGAAGCGATTGAACCTCTTGAGAATCAGAAAGAGCCCAAGAAAGGAAAATCTCTGGCGCAACCAATTAAATTGGAGAATAAAATTACCTCGCCCTCTTTAAATTCTTCTGAACAAAAAAAGGGAAAGAAAAAAATTAAGAATTATGAATATAAGTTATTCAAAAAGTTGGGAAAAATTCCCCCATTTTCCTTGCATGGAGTAAATTTTATTATGAATGCTCGTTTCAAAAAGGCACATGATGAATTCGAATTACGAGGTGTGCACTTTAATTTTAAAATCACTACAAAGTTCAAAACAACGCAAATCATACTTTTTCCGAATTTCAAAAAAAATTTTAATTTTTAATGGAATAATTTAACAGGGCCTCTCAATATGTACACATCTGATACAATGAAGGAAAAAATGAACCACCAAAATAAATTTTTGCATAAATCTGAGCAACTCTTGAAACTGAATGAAAATGTAAGAAATAACCACAAGCCAAAATTAGGTGAAAGTTTTTCCGATTCCTATGAAGAAAAGTTTGGTTCGATTCTTGCAGAACGAAAGCAACATTCTTTTGAATACAAAAATAAACTTACAACAACACCGAAAGAAGAATTGCTTCAGAGGCAAAAAGTTGTTAAAATAAGACAGCGAATCCTCAGATCCTGTACCGAAGTAATTTTGATTGTATGCAATAATTAAAAATTTTATTTGAACTAAAGTAAGTTAAACATCCAAATAATCATTTTAGAATTTTGAGAAAATTGCTACACATCAGTTAAGTTGTGATTGGTTTTTACGATACACTATTATTGCTCCTTTTATCCAAGCCGCAAGAATTATAATTTTGAAAAATCGTTTAAAAAAAGTTTTAAGTCTTCTGAGAAAATTGACCCCGGAAATTGTCGATCGAATTGAGAAGTTGATTGACAAGGAAAAAAATGTTTAATATGAAGGACAAAAAGAAAAAAAAATTAGTATTCTTAATTGTATTTTTATTTACAAATAAAGAAAGTCAATATATTCGATTATTGAAAAATCTGTTGATCTGAGCAAGTTTAATTTTGTATTTAAAAAATTTAAGGTTGTAATATTACACTCGCTAATGTAAATTTTACAGATGCAGAGATATGTAAATATTATTTCCAATTTGAAACTCCCGCTACTATTACAGCACATGCGCAGTATCTCTCGTTTTTGATTGGTAAATTTGAACTCGCAGAAGTTTTTTTAAAAATGGACGGTAAAGTGTCAGTTTACGCGTTTTAGCGGTTGTTTTGATGAATTTTGTGATCTTATTTTTCGACTCAAACACCGAACTGATGAAGATTTTTGTGATTCGTGTGCCGAAATTAGTGTTGTACGTCAATTATTAACCCGTTCGAGTGTTAAATGTTGTTTCAAAACTGAGTAAAATTGCACGTGTGTCCTCAACCACTACGTAAAATTCTTTGTGTTTCGGTTGTGGACTTGTAGCTTCAAGAACTGAATCTTTTACCCCATTTACCCATACGAGACAAGAAATATTCCAGTAGTAAAAAATGGAGAAATATCAGCACATCAGAGCATTTATCAATGCAGTCAATGAATATTCCAAACACCCAAGCGAAGCTACAACTTCGGTTCTTCAAATGAATCTTGGGGTAAGCATATATATGTACTTTTGTTTATTAATAATTAATTACCTGGGATTGCATTATTTTCCTTCGTAGAAAGTAAACCCACGTTGCATACTGCTTATATGGTTATCTTCGTTATGTTTCAAATTTAACCTAGAAATAACCTCTAAGAATATGATGGGAAAAGTTGTTTAAAATATTTAATATTTATATATTTTCAATTTTTACACACTTTTAAACTGAAGTGTTCCAAAATTGAACAATTTTATATTTAAACTTTCGAAATTGGACAATTTTAAATTGAAAGCATTCGATATTAGTTTTCTTCATCAATCAGGGATCATCCATAAACTACGTTTTTTCGCGTTTCTAATGAGTTCTGCAGTGAGTAGAGTTTTCGACCACGAAGAAGATTTAAAAAAAAAAGTTGAATAACATTGTCAATAAAATACTTAAATTCTTAACAAAATAGTTGAATTTTCAAGCAACTGTAGTTCAGTTATCAATATATCAGTTATCAAACTATCAGTTTAAAAATTAATTTTCAACAAAAAAAAAACAACTCATTTTGAACTAGTTGAATTCAACTAAAAAACACGAATTTTTAACAAAGTAGTTGAATCCTCAACCAAAATGATGATTTTTTAAAAAAGCAGATTAATTTTCTGCTAAAAAATACGAATTTTTAACAAAATACATGAATTTTCAAAAAAAAAAACTTGAATTTTCCACCCGACACTATTAATTTTCAATAAAAAAGTGAAATTTCTATCCAGCAGTTAATTTTTCAAATAAATAGTTCATTGTTTACCAAATAGTTCAATTTTTTACCAAAATAGTTCATTTTTCAACCAAACAGTTGAATTAAAAAAAAAATTTTCAACCAAAAATGGAATAGTTACATTTTCAGTTTAAAAAATTAATTTTCAAGAAAGAAAAGCAAATTTTTTACCAGTTAAACCATAAAAGACAAATTTGTAACAAAATAGTTGAATCCACAGCCAATAAGATAAATTTTCAAAAAAGAAGATTAATTTTCTACCCCCAAAAAAACGAGTTTTTAAAAAAATACATGAAATTTAAATTTTCCACGCGACACTTTTAATTTTCAACAAAAAAGTTCATTTTCTACCAAGTAGTTAATTTTTCAAATAACTAGTTTATTTTTAAAAAAATTGTTGAATTTTCTACCAAAATATTTGATTTTTCTACTAAAAAAGACAAGTTTTCAACTAAAAAAAGATAAGTTTTCAACCAAAAATGGAATAGGTACATTTTCAGTTTAAAACATTATTTTTCATCAAAAAAATGAATTTTCTTCCAGTTAAATTCAACCAAAAAAGACCAGTTTCAACAAAATAGTTGAATCCACGGCCAAAAAGATGAATTTTTAAAAAAGATGATTAATTTTCTACCCAAAAAGACAAATTTTGAACAAAATTGATGAATTGTCCACAAAACAGTTACATTTTTAAACCGACACTGAGTTTTTAACAAAAAAGTTAATTTTCTACCAAGTACTTAATTTTTCAAATAGTTTAATTTTTAACCATATAATTTAATTTTCTATGAAAATAGTTGAATTTTCACCAAAAACATGAATTTTCAAACTAATATTTGCATTTTTTACAAAAAAAAAGATGTTAGATATGAAGATATGAATTTTTCAACAAAAAGGACGTATTTTCTACAAAATAATTGAATTTTCAAGCCGAAAGTAAGAAATTTTTACCAAAAAGGTTAATTTTCAACTATATATTTTAATTTTCTACGAAATTGTTGAATTTTCAAGTCAAAAGACAAATTTTCTACAAATCAGTATAATTTTCAACCGAAAAGATGAATTCCCCACAAAACCTGTAATGCTTAATATTTCAACGAAAAACTATTTGAATTTGAAATAAAAAACAGTTTAATTCAACCAAAGAATACGAATTTTCAACAAAATAGTTGTATCCTCAACAAAATATACGAATTTTCAACTAAATAGTTGAATTTTCATATAGAAAAGATCAATTTTCAATAAAAAATATGAATTGTCAACCAATAATGTAATAGTTATATTTTCAGTTTTAAAAAAACTGAAATAATTTCCTACTCTAAAGATGAATTTTTAACTAAAATGATGAATCTTCAACAAAAAAAAATTGATTTTTAACAAAGTAGTTCAACTTTCAACCAGGTAGTTGAATTTTCAAACAAACAAAAAACGGTTGAATGTAATAAGAAAACGAATATTCAACAAAATAGTTAAAGTTTAAACGAAAAAGGTGAATTTTCAACGAAAAAGATTAATTTTTAACTGAGAAGACTAATTTTTTACTGAAAAAAAAAGAATTTTCAACAGAATAGATGAATTTTCAACTAAAAAAGATAAATTTTTTACCAAATTTTCCACCAAAGAGATGAATTTTCAGTCAAAACGATAAATTGGTAACGTAGTTTATGGACGACCCCTTAGCTGAGTAAAGTTAATTTTTCTATTTAAATAAAAAAAGTACTTGTACACATTTTTCGCAGGTCATAAGTGCATCGATAGATTTTAGTATTTTCGATCCAGGAAGTTGCATAGCTGCCGATTTTTACGTGAGCCTGCACGAACTAATGAATACGTTAGGTTCAAAAACTACTTTACTCTGGAGTGCTGTCGATGTTTTACAAACCGCATGTCGAAATACAGCCGCGAGACAAGCCCTGACCCATACCTACAAATTCGCACCAATTTTAACAAGGCTACTAGAAGTAATTCTCAAATTATCATTTAAAATCACGAGGGGCTAATTACTTCTGTGATCTAGTGTACACTATCTCTACAATCTCGTGCAATTTCTTATCATTTTTTCACGATTCTGGAAAAATCATGATAGAAAACCATTATAGGAAAACAATTTTGAAATATGGAAAGAATTGATGCAAAACATAGAGAAACCACAAACGAATTACAGAAGTTTAAAAGAGTTGAAAAATTTCAAATACTTTAATGTATCTCAACGAATTTCATCGGTTTTCAAGAGATTTAAAAATATTTCGACGGTTTTTAAGCAATTTCGTAAAATTGAGAAACATTTTAAGGGATTTTAGAGGATTTCAAAGATTCCAAGCGATTTTTAGAGAAATTTGGAAAATGAGTGAAATGATATGAAATTTCAAGGGATTCCTAGCGATTCCAAAGTTTTCAAGTGGTTTGAAAGATTTCTGGGGATTTGAACGATTATTTTTTAGAGAAGTTTAATTAATAAGTTCAATTACATTTATTTTGAAGGAATTTTAAATGATCTATACTTATTTTTATTGATTTTTACGATTTCCAATGGAAAAATTTCAACTGATTTTAAGGTATTCTAAAGGATTTCAAGTAAGTATTTTAAAGGATTTCCAAAGATTTTGAAGGGATTATTAGCGATTCCAAAGATTTTAAGGGATTTCAAGACATTTCTAAAAACTTAAAGAGTTTGATTGAATGTCTAAGAATTTCAAGGGATTTTAACTTTTTTTTAGAGAACTTTAATGAATACGTTTAATTTAATTTGTATTCAAGAAATTTCAAGTGAGATATTTTAAAACACTGCAAAGAACTTTAAGTGATTTAAAATTTTTGAAAGAATGTCAAAGAATTTTGTAGAATTTCCAAAGGATTGAACGAATTTTACAAGATTAAAGGGATTTCACCGCGCCTCTAATTATTTCAAAGATTTCATGGGATTTTACCAATTTCAAGGGATTTCAGTGGATTTCTAGAGAACTTCAGGGAATAAATTGAATTAATTTTATTTTGAAGGGATTATCAGTGATTTTAATGGTATTAAAGTGATTCCAAAGCGTTTTCATGAATTTCAATGCAATTTTAAACAATTTTAAAGATATCAAGGGAATTCACCAATTTTGGCAGTGTAAATTTTACTTGTGTAAAATCGCTATTTTTGTTTACTTCCATATGAGATTATGGGCGATATAAAATAAATCGTTCCTTTTTAGTTTCTCTATTTTTACATTAATTCTTTCAATATTTTTCTATTATTTATTTATTATTTATGCTGATTATCTTATAATCGTTTTCTATATAATGATTTTCTATAATGAATTTCATATAATTGCGAAAAAATTATAGGAAAATCATTATATATTAATTTTCCTATAATATTTTTTCGTAAGGACCGTGCAATCTTGTGCAATTCCATGCAATCTTGCAATCTAGTGTACACCAAAAATCCGAGTAATTAAACCCTCGAAAATCTCTAATAGTTTTTTAAAATTCTGAGCCATCTTGTCTTACTATTTTTTGGCGTAACAGGCGCCAAATTTAACAGCAGAAAAGCGAGTGCGAGCTCTAAAGCTTCTTCAGGAACTGACCTATGGAATAAAAATCTCCTGGCAGGAGACGCATTTGCCCTATTTAATAACCACTCTGACTCAATGGGTATCTCAATCAACAGAGGAAGAGGTACTCGCTCTTTCTCTAGGAGTTTTATCCAATCTGTGCTACAAAAATCTACCAGCTGTTTATACTCTGATGAGAACTATCGACTCCAAGACGTTCATTCGGACGCTAATTAAGCACCAAAGTCGGAATATTAACACGAGGGTTCAGTGTTGCAAATTGCTGATCATTCTAGAACACATGAACACAGAGCTTTCTGAGAAATCTATTCTTGATTTTACGCAAGTCACTTTCAAAAGCATAATTGAGGCTTTGACGAAAAGGGACGTGTTGCTTTTGAGACACATAGTTGACTTTTTTGAAGATGTGAGGCAGAGCGATCACTCAAGATTGGTTTTACTTTCTTATACTGAGTAAGTTAATTGAGGGTTATTGAATTAATTCACATTTTTTCATTTTTATTCATTAACTGCACTGAATAGATAACATTCACAGTCCCAATCCTCCTATCTAAAAAAAATAGGTGGAACGAAAATCTCGCAATCATTGTTGTTAAATACCTGATTGGTTGCATACTGCGTGAATATGAATTTGAGTAGCTGTTATGAGTTTGTTCTTTTGAATTTTCTGGAATTTTGTAAATCGCAATTTCCAAATGAGGAATTATGATTCGAAAAATTTATTTTTAAAAGAGAAAATTTAAATTGTAAATGATTGTTTAATAATAAAGGCAACATTTCTGTTCTTATCTCTTCGACCAAATGTTTAAAAAATAACAAAAGGATTCTATTCATAACCCCGAAATCAAAATTTCCAAATAAATAATTTTATTTGATGATAAAATTTATTTCTGAATGTTTTCAAACATTTTTAATACAAACAGTTTTTTAATACTAACAAATAATTATGTTCGTAAAATTTTGCTACCACACTATAATTTGTAAACATTTTCACACTTTTAAAAGGGCGAGAAAGATGAAAATATCGACAAAAATTTAGAATCTCTTAATTTACCAATAGTATGCATGGTCGGTACCGATAATAAAAAAAATTACCGGTACCGTAAATATGATTTCTGTGAAATTTTTTTAATGAATTAGAATTTATTTTAAAAGATTAATTTTAAGCTTTAAAGATTTCAAAATATAGTAGATTTTTGAAGATTTTGAAATAAAAATTTGAAGCTTCTTAAAGATCTTAAGATAATATTCTTTTTCTGAAGATTTCAAGGAAAATTTAAATTATTTTTTTATTTTCATTACTTAATTTTAAGACAATATTAAAAAAGATTTTAAAACATTCAAAATGATTTCCTGAAATTTTGGAAAAGAATGTAGAAGATTTTAAAGTAAAATTTTAGAAAAAATGCGAATAAGTTTAAGATATATTTAGAAGTTTTGAAAAGATAGAAAAATAGTATTAAACTTAAAAATATTTCAAAAAATTTAAGACAAAATGTAGATTTTTCAAGATTTCAGACAAAAACCTGAGTAACTTTTTAAGAAGTTTGAAAGGTTTCAAGAGAATAAACAAATTTTCATAATATTTCTGGGAAAATTTTTAATTATTTTTTATTTTCCCAAATTTATTCTAAGAGAATATTTAAAAAGATATTAAAGCATTAAAAAAAAAATTTTAATTGTTAAAAAAAATTTGGAAGATTTTCGGGCAATTTTTTAATTTTGCAGAATTTTTTCAAACTTTTATGAAAAATTCGAATTATTTTAAAAGACATTTAGAAGTTTTCAAAAAATTTAAAAAATAATGAAAAATTTGAAAAGATTTTAAAAAAAATGTAGACATTTTTTTCAGATTTTGAAAGGTTTCAAGATATTAAAAAAATGTTCTTAAGATTCATGAGAATCTTTTCAGTGATTGTTTATTTAAAACAAATTAGTTTTAAGAGAATATTTAATTAAAACTCAAATTCTTCCTAAAATTTGTTAAAATCCTGTCAAATGAGAAAAAAATTGCTTAGTAAATTTCCAGATACTTTTTCGACATATCTGAAGTCTTGAATTTTTTTTAATTGTCTCAAGAAACCTAGAAAAATTATATTTATATAACCTCAAAGCAAATAAACAAACATAAAAAATAGTTACTCGAAAATTTTATTTTTGATCAAATTTTTTTTTCTTGACTGAAAAATCTTTTTTTGTTGAACATTCGTCTGTTTGATTAAAAAATTTATCTCTTTTGGTAGAGATTTCATATTTTTTAAATTTAAATCGCAGCTGTTTGGTTTAAAATTAAAATGGTTTTTGTTTGAGAATTCCACCATTTTGTTGGAAATTTGTATTTATTCATGAATTCAACTCTTTTTTTATTTAAAATTAAAATCTTTTTTAGTTTTAATTCAACTATTATATTTTTCATTAAAAATTCACTTGTTTGGTTGAAAATTCATCATTTTAGTTTAAAATACATCTTTTCGTTTGAAAATTTTAACTATTTTGTTTAAAATAAAAATATTTTTGGATTGAAATATCAACTATTACATTTTTCGTTGAGAATTCATCTTTGGTTGAAAATTCATGTATTTGGTTGAAAAATAAATTTTTGCTTGAAAAATCATGTTATCGGATTAAAAAATTAAACTTTATTGAGAAAATTTGCCTCTTTTGCAAAATATTTCATATTTTTTTATTAAAAATATAACTGCTTGAAAATTAAACTTTTTTGGTTGAGGATTCTACTATTTTGTTGAAAATTTATCTTTTTTGGATGAATTTAACTGTGTTTGATTTAAAATAAAAATCTTCTAGGATTAAAATATCGACTATTACTTTTTTTCGTTGAGAATTCATATTTGTTGTTTGAAAAGTCAACTATTTGGTTAAAGATGAACTTTTGTGTTGAAATTTTGATTTTACTTATCTGAAATTTTTAAAAATCTTTTTGAATTTTCTCAAGAATCTTAGGAAAATTATATTTTTATCACCTTAAACGTCAATAAACAAGTTAACCAAAAAAATAAATAGTTATTCGAAATTTTTATTTTGTATTAAAAATTATTTTCCCACTCAAACCGAAAAACTACACGCCCGCTTAGTGCGCGATTAATTATGATAGTGGGATAAAAATAGCGATCAAAGGTTAATTAAAGATTTAATATAGTTTTGATTTTACTGCCAGCTTTCTAAAAATTCGGTGCCTAAGTAGTAAACATAAAACATTCATGTCTGCATATACAATAGTGCGTTTCAAACTTTATTAAGTAAACATTCTTAGTGATAATAGGAAAATACATATCTCTGTATGTAAATCGATCTATTTATTTTATCAAGTCTCAAAAAAATACTTCCTTTTAGGATGATATTGAAGAAATAGCCAAAATTGCTAATAAATAATACATAACAAATAATAAAAAGTATAAAATTTAACTAATATGAAACAAGATTTATTTTGCAGTTATCGTACTTTTTTTAAATTCATTAAGTTATGAAAAATTCCCTCAGAAAGCAACCCCTGCAAAAAAAGCTTGTAAAGATATCCAATTGAAATGAATTGGAAATTTTGAAAAAACGGTTCGCAAATTAAAGCAATACGATCGTTTTCTTGTGAATTTATTTAAGTTGAAAAAATTTTGATACTTAAAAAATAAATATAGTCTTAAACTAAAATAGCAAAAAAGTAAAACCATCTTCCAAAAACCTCGAACACTTGCTTTTCTTTGGTGTATGATACTTCGATATGATAACTAAACATTCTGCATACTTTATACAAGTATCACTTTTCCATATAACTATATATGGAGCAGACAACAAGAAACATTAACAATTATCCATTTAAAAATTATGCACTAAAGAAACAGCGAGTGTTTGAGAAAAATCGAGATTTACGACAAAGTTTCACTTGGAATATTCAGCCCAACGATACGAGACCTAAGACTAAAGACTGAACATTTTCTTAAAATATTTACAAACATTATAATGAAAAATGCGATGCTCAAGAAATATGAAGAAATCGCTAGAATTTTGTTATTTCCAGTCAAAATAAATCATATAATTAAATTTTAATGTATTTGCCAATGTCAATTATAAATCATTAAAAAAAAACGTTGTTTGAAACAATTCACTGCAATAGAGTGGCATATGAATTCTATTGCATATCTGAAATTCACTGCAATTTCAAGCATTCAATTCAATTCACAGACGAATTTTTAATTGCAATGTAGTGTTTCACCAGAATTCTCGATTGACGATTTCAATTTCGCGATTGCAGTCAATCGATTTCAATTGAACCTTTTTTTGCAGGGACATAAACGAAAATTTATTACCAATTTTGAATTTCTTATTTTATTAAAGACGAAAAAAGAACTTATAAATTGAACCTCATCATTTTATTTCCTCGGCGGTTATATTTACGTTTATATTTGTACTATTAGGGTGGCCGAAAAACTTAGTTTTTAAAGTTCCCTGATTTTTCTCTAATTTCTCATTTTCCATTAATATTAACCATTAATATCTAACCAAAATTCTAATCTTGTAACATTTTTAATACAGAATCTTTTATAAATGGAATACAAAATTTTGAATTTAAATTTATAAATTTGCAATTTATTATTCTCAAGACTTCCACATCCTAATTTACTTGAAAAATTTTAAGTTTTTATTAATGTGACTAATGTTCTTTTGAATTTACAAGAATTCACAACAATTCTATGAAATTTATAAGGAATTCAGGTAAATTTTAACCAATTGAGGATAAATTCATAAGATTTCAAAATAATTCAAGTTCAATTCAAAAGAATTCAAATGAATTGAAAAAAATTCAAAAAATTTAATGGATTTTAGTACAATTTAAGTCAATTTAGAAGAAATGGTGAGAATTCGATGAAATTCATCAAAGTTCAAGGTGAATTGAAAAAAATAATTTAAGTGGATTGAGAACAATTCAAAAATATGAAAAAAATTAATTGAATCCAGTAAGTTTGAAATCAGCTTAGAAAAACTCAAGAGAATTCCAAAGAATTCAATTAAATTGCAAAAAATATTTGAAAGTCTCTGAAACTCTACAAAATCGCTTACTTCTCGTAAATAAATTCTTTGAAATCCGCTAAAATATAATAAAATCCCGTGAAATTCGATGGAATCTGGTGATATTTCTTTAAATCCTGAAAAATTCATTAAAATACCTTGACAGCTTTAAAATTCCTTAAAATCATTAAATTTCTCGGAAATCTGAGAAAATCCCGTGCAATCTTGATCAAATAGCTTAAAACCTCGTAAGTCCTGTACAATCGTTCTATATCTTCGGAAATTCATCTTAGAATATATCAAACCCTTTGAAAACCCATCAGATTATTGAAATCAATTAAAAATCCCTTGAAATCAATTAAAAATTCCTTGAAATCTTTTAAAATTCCCTATAATATTTCAAATCCTTTGCAATCTTTCGAAATCTCTTTAAATTCAGAAATAGGTATAGACCTGTATTAAATAATGATTAATCCATGGGTTACTTTTTTGAAAGAAAAGTGACTAAAGTGATATTTACATTTAAAAAAGTTACTATAGTGAATTTATCTTTAAAAAGTGGCTAAAAAGTGGTTTGAGAAAAAAAGTGGCCGTGACTTTGTGGCTGTCCTGATTATTCTTAATAGTTACTTCTTACAGAAATTCCCTGACTTACGCAATTCTTTTTCAAAATCTCTGACTCTCAGACGCTTCGATCTTATTATAAATTTTTTTAAAGTTACGTTATGGGCTGCAAATGGGGTACAATTGGGACCAAATCTTGAAAATGGAATACTTCAGGGACCTCCGCTGAATTATACGGTATAATAGGGGTATAGGGACCGGTCTATGAGGCTTGCTTTCATATTCTTTCATATTGTTCCGGGAAATAAAATGACAAATTTAAATAATATTTTTCTACAGATACGCGAAGGACGTCACGAAAATTCTCCAAAGTTTGGAGAATGATTGCGATCCGGAATGTGTGGCTCTAATGATGGAATTTCTGCAGTCATTGGTAAAATTGAAAATAACAGTTCTAGTGCCTTTGTATCCTCTCTGCATAAAAGCGGCTACTTCTTACGTACCTGTAGAACAAGTACGTTTATTTTAATATTTTATATTCATCTTTATATAATTAAATATTCTAGGTTCCTTTATTTATCACCTATATTTTACTGTATTCTTTAAAGGTATGTTCGAAAGCTCTCGCATTAATAAGAACTATCGTGATAGATTCACGTCGAACAAAATTAATATCAGAGGTCTTGGCAGAACTCGATCTTTCAATTTTGATGCTCATAATAAATTCCGACGACGATCAGAGTTCAGGGAAAAGTGAAGACCGTAGTGCTGAAACCATCGCTAGGTTGAACGAATTGATGCAACTGCTGCAAGAAATCGTCAAAATCGATAATCTCAGGCAAAAAGTCTTCCACGTTTTCACGGATCAAGCGATGAGGAAGTTACTAAAGCCAATTCTTGAAGACGAGGATCGAGACAAAAGCACGAATTGTCCTGACAATCTTTTTCCAGTAAGGAAAAAAAGGAAACAAAATTTTCCTCGGTAAATTTCGCGGGGTTGACCACTCAACATTTGAGTGTTCACCAGATTGCAATGATTTGACAAAGGTATGAAAAGACGTATACATCAGATTTCAAGAGTGATCAACACCTCGGAATTTACTGTTGGAAAACTATTTATTTTCATTTACTTAAATGTATTTTTATTGGCTTTAATGTGTTCTCAAATATTTAAATGTATTCCTGATTTGTCTTTAGGATCAGTCGACGACTTTTTACGTTCATGCTTTAGCCTTGACCTCGGAAATGGCCCAAACAAATTCGGACTGGTTGACTTTGTACTCGGAACTTATGAGAAAGAAGCAAATACATATGACGATGGCCCTGGCGTTGTTCACGGGTGACGAGGAGGTAAAGCAGAAGGTTCTTCAGTTGCCCTCCACAGTATGCTTTCCACAGGAATGGTGAGGCTTTGTAAGGATTAGATATTTTCAAACCATCGATTCGTTCCTTCATGTCACGTTAGTTTAACTACTTTTTTGTGAGAAGTCTTTCCACAGTTGCTCACTGCATGGGTGAGTTGGAATCCTTGGTTCTCGTTCGAGGTGGAACGAATAATACGATGGAATCCAGAGGAAGACATTCTAGTCAGTATGTTGGAACGGAAATGATGCCTTTCATGTCCCTCGTTCAGGAGGATCGCCTAAATTTTTGCATCGATAAACTTAAGGAGGCATACGATACGAATAAAATTAATGATATTACCACTTCTGCTGTTATTGAACTCTATGAATATAAGGTGGAGTAGATTTGAAAATATCAAGGTGTATAAGGAGATGGCAGCAGTGGTGTAGTCCTAATAAAAATGGCCTGGCGGTATTTTCATAGAAATTTGGACTATTATGGAAACTTAGAGGATAAGCTTGAAATTTGGTATCTAACTTTGGCAATTTAATAGGGTCATTTAAAAAAAATGTAATTTGTTTTTTAATTTGAACTTAAAATATAAAAATAGATAATTAGAAGATGACTAAATTGTTACTAATGATGTAGAGTTTTTTAGGGAAAATGAAATTTCGGTAAATTGAAATTTCTGCTAAATGAAACATTGAGGTTCGGAAGTTAGCCAATAAGGCCATTTTTACAGAAACGGTTTAACAACTCAAGGTCAATGTAATATTAAAAATATTACTAATTTATTCTTCAATTTCTTCCGAATTAAGCTATTTAAATCAGATTTTCTTTCACCAATGTAAAGAGTAGGTAATTTATTATTGAAAAATGCAATTGTTGTAAATCATGCAAAGATCCTATTCTTGAAAATTACCTGAAACTTACCAAAAATATATTGTCATTTACAGAAAATTTCTATAAATTTACCAGAAAAGTTATGAAAATTAACGCAAAGCGCCTAGAAATTTATGGAAATTATTGTGACTTTATTAATATTCATATGCAGCAAAAAATACTTACAAAATTGAGTCTATATGTGGTATAAAGCTGTCTCTTTGACTAAATCGGTGATCATCTCCCATTAAGCTGAACCTTCCCAGCAGGCATCCCTATGTTCATCAACAGGGGAAAATTTAAAAAATTTAAATTTGCAATCGTGCGATTTGAAAATTTTGAATTCTCTTAAAATCCTATTAAATGTCGTAAAACCATCGAAACCCCTTTAATTCTTTTAAAATTCTCTAATATACCTGTCCTTTAAAAATCTTTGAAATCCCATTAAAATCCGCTGACATCCTTCAAAATTCGTGAAAATACCGTGGCATCTCTTGGAATCCTTTGAAATCCCATGAATTCTATTATTCTATTGAAAGTTTCGAAATTCCCTTACAAGTTTTTTAATGATGTGAATATTCTTTTAAATCCTGTGAATTCTATGGATATCGTGCACAATCTCTTAAAATCCTTTTGAAATAATTGAGCTCCCTGAAAATACCTTAAAATTCTCTAAAATCCGTGGATGTACTTTGGAATTTTTTGAAATATTTTGAAATCCTTTAAAATTTTTAGATACCGTGAAATCATTAAAACCCCTGTAAATCTCTTAAAAGCCGTTAAAATCCCTTAAAATATCTTACAATCTTTTGAACTCCCGTGAAATCTGATAAAATCCTTTTAAGTCTTCAAAATCCCACTAAAATCCCCTGACATTCTTCAAAATTCCTGAAAATTCCTCGGCATCTCTTGAAATCCTTCGAAATCCCTTGAATCAGTTTGAAAATTTTGTAATTTCCTTACAATTTTTTAAATTATGTGAATATTCTTTAAAATTTTGCAAATTCTATGAATATCGTACATAATCCCTTGAAATCCTCTGAAATCCGTGGATGTACTTTGGAATGTTTTGAAATATATTAAAATCCATTCAAATTGTTAGATTCCGTGAAATCATCAAAAACCCTGTAAATCTCTTGAAATCCGTTAAAATTCCTTAAAATCTGTTGAACTCCCGTGAAATCTGTTAAAATCCTCTAACATCCTTCAAAATTCGAGAAAATACTTCGGTATCTCTTGAAATCTTTTGAAATTCTGTGATTTTTTTGAAAATTTTGTAAATCACTTAATATTATTTAAATGATGTGAATATTCCTTGAAATCATTTGAATTGTATGGATGTCGTACATAATTTCTTAAAATCCCTTTAAAACAATTGAGCTTCCTGAAAATCCCTTAAAATCCTTAAAAAACTTTTGAAATCCCATAAAATTCTTTGAGATTCCGTGAAACATTTTGAAATTGCTTAAAATCTTCAAAATCTCATAAAAGTCCCTTAAAATAAGTTAAATCCTTGAAATATTTCGAAATATTACGAGATCCCTTGAAGTCTTTTAAATCCCGTTAAAATTAATGTAAGTCTTACAAAATCCTCTGAAATCCGTGGATGTACTTTGGAAAATTTTGAGATCTCTTAAAATCCTTTTAAATCCTGTGAAATCATCGAGAAACCCTTTTGAACTTCTTAAAAGCCGTTAAAATCTCTTAAAATCCTTGAAAATTTTTGCAAATCTTTTGAAATCCCATTAATCTTGGAAATCCCATTAAAATCTCCAGAGATCCTTCGGAATTCGTGAAAATTCTTCGGTATCTCTTGAAATCCCGTGAATTCTTTTGAAAATTTTGTATTCCCTTACAATATTTTAAATGATGTGAATATTCTTTGAAATCCTATGAATTCTATGGATATCAAGTCATTTCCCTTTCAGGGTAGGCGTTACATAATCTCTTTAAATCCTTTTAAAATAATTGAGCTACCTGAAAATCTCTTGAAATCCTCTAAAATTCGTGGATGTACTTTGGAATGTTTTGAAATCGCTTAAAATCCTTTTAAATCTTTGAAATCCCATTAAAGTCTCCTGATATCCTTCAAAATTTGTGAAAATACTTCGGTATCTCTTGAAATCCTTTGATATCCCGTGAATTCTTTTAAAAATGTTGTAAATTTCTTTAAATTTTGTTAATGATGTGAATATTATTAATATATATTAAAATATTATGTATTATATACATATATTATTAATATATATTAAAATATTATGTATTATATAAATATATTATTAATATATATAATCTGTTGATATGTTTTGAAATCGCTTGAAATCTCTAAAATCCCAAAAAATCTTTTAAAATTGGTTGAAATCCGCAAAATTCCGTGGAATATTTCGAAATATTATGAAATACCCTGAAATTATGGAAATCCCTTTAAAATTCATTA
Organism: Andricus curvator; assembly: GCA_932195095.1. Classification (NCBI taxonomy): domain Eukaryota; kingdom Metazoa; phylum Arthropoda; class Insecta; order Hymenoptera; family Cynipidae; genus Andricus; species Andricus curvator. Next base: position 37,111 of record CAKNYM010051870.1, on the reverse strand, counting down.
AAATCTTTAAAATCTCTGGGAATCTTTCCGAATCTCTTGAAATCCCTTAACATATATTAAAATCTTTTCAAAGCCATTAAAATTCCTCGAAATCTCTTAAAATCCATGATAGTATTCGTAAATGCTTTGAGATTCCGTTAAATCTGTTGAAATCTTACAAAATCCGCTAAAATCTATGGAATTACTTTCAAATGTTTTGAAATCTCTTAAAAACCCGTGAAATCTTCGAAATTCTATTAAAATTCTCTGAAATCCTTCAAAATTCGTGAAAGTACTTCGATCTGTCTTGGAATTCTTTGACTTCTTTTGAAATATTTCAAAATCTCTTAAAATCCTTTCAAATTAGTGATTCATGTTGATCATTTTCAGATAAAGTCGAGATTTTCTCGAAACAACATCAGATGGGATTAAAATGTGATGGAGATCAAACATCTGTAATCCCTTGAAACCTTTTGAAAATATAGAATCTTATCTAAGAAGGAGGGAGGACAGCAATCTTATGAATTCTTATAATGTGGGGGGGGGGGGGAGACTAACATTTCAAAAATTCCTACGTAATTAATGGACGTTCCCTAAAGCCCAAAAATGACATTTTTTGGAGAAAAAAAAAACGTTTTCTGTAGTAGGATTCAAAATAAGTAAATTCTGAGAAAATTAGAGAAGCCAGTGGTCCTTATGAAATATATGTACTTTTCAATTTAAAAATATATATTTTTTAATTTTCAGTCTAGAGTGGAGGAAAAATGAAATCGGCACAAAAATCAAATTTATCCACAACTGAAAAAAAAAGATTTTCGAAAAATTAGGATTTACCGAGTTGTTCTCAGTACCTCAATTATGTTCCTTAAATTAAATGGATCAAATTTTAAACTTTTTCAAACAAATTACATAAGCCAAGAATTGCAAAAATGGTTGGTTCCAAATATCTTATTGTCAAATTACTAATTGCAAAATTGATCATTTTTCAAATTTCGCAGTGTTTCCTTGCTTACTGACAAAAGTAACAGAATCAATTTACAATTTGGGAAATCACACAAGCATAATTTACTGTAAAAACGAAATTCCGAATCGTAATCGTGATCCATTGCCATTAATATATTTTCATAACATATTTCCTGGTCGAGGCCTTGTGCCGCCAGGCCTTGACTATACCACTGGATTGCATTGTTTAAAAAAAATTTTGTAGAATTTTTAAATGAATGGTTTGGTTTTTAAACAGCTGGCAGCGATTAGGAACGCGGAAAGAGCAAACCAAGCTAGTTTAGAAGCAGCAAATAATCGAGTTACGAGTCTTCAGCATCAACTAGCGCAAGTGATCGCTGAATCGAGAAAATTGCATCAACTGCTCTTCCGTTCACAGCAGTCTTTAGAGGGACTACAAAAAGAGAAGATTGCTTTCACGAATAGGATTCAAGAAGTCGAAAAAGAAAGCAAACGGACCTACGCTGTTCACACACAGGTGAATTATAATGACTTTTTAGTTACCTATATCTTATGCTACTATAAATTCAAATTTAATCATTATTTTACTTTAAGGAGCCAAAACTTGCAATAAATGAAAAATGCTTTTTCACAGGAGAGCGAAAGTCTGAAGAAAATAGTTTCCGAGAAGTCAACTCAGATAGCAAAATTAGAAAATGTGGTCAGAGAACAAAAGGAAGAATTGGAAGCATGCAAAAATAAAATCGAGGCCCTGACGAAAAAAATTGCAAAGAGCGAAAGTGATTATGTAGCAGCGGATAAAAAGTGTCAAGAGCTAAGTACCAAAAATCATGAAATGACGAAGACACTTCATAAAATGCAGGATGGCTTGAGTAAAAAAGAACAGGTATGTTTTTCTTCATTTGTATCAACTCAAGGGGTTAATCACTCTTGAAATATGGTGCATAAGCCTTTCCGGAAATCTTATGAACTCATTTAAAATCGTGAGAAATCTTTGTGACATCTTCTGAAATCTATTAAAATCTGTTGAAATCTTTGTTAAATATTCTAAAAAATATTAAAATCTTTTGAAATCTACGAAATCTTTGAAGGTGCCGTTCAAAAACTTAGTCAGGCTATTTTGTAGAATTTGTCCACCCTTCCCCTTCTTCGATAAAAATCATCATACAATGCTTGACCCCCCCCCCCCCCAGGTGACGTCACAAAGACGAACACCTCCCCCCTTAAGTCAAATTTTTTAATTTGATTTCTTTTCATAAACGCCTAAAATAGGGTGATTTTTCACGACAATAGAGGAATAAATTCTTTTAAATAAAATTGATGTACAAGTACCATATTGAATTCAATATGAAAAGCTTACGAGTTCATGTTGAAATATATTGCATTTTATAGTAGATGAATTTTCACCGAAAGAGTTGAATTTTTAAGCTAAAAAGTCGAATGTTTGAGAAAACAAATGACTTTTAAACTCTACAAGATGAATTTTTAACCAAGAAAGATGATTTTTCAACCAAATAGTTGAATTTTCAACAAACAAAATTAATTTTTGGCCAAACAATTTCATTTACACCAAACTCTCGGTTTCAGTCCCCCGGTTTCCGCCTTCCTAGAACTGCTGTCTCAGGCAAGAGAACGGTTGCGACGTTTGTCGCAACGTCTCTCGCCAACGGTTGTTTACGTTTGGATCCCCCCGATTTGGGACCAAAGCAATTTGAATACAACCCTCGACACTGGACTGAAACCGAGAGTTTTGTGTACAACAAAATAATTGACGAATTTTCAACGAATTGTTTGAATTTCCAAACAAAAAAGATAACTTTTTAACAAAATAGTTAAATATTCGACCTACAAAGATGAATTTTCAAACAAATAGTGGAATTTTTAACAACAACAAAATTAATTATCAACCAAATAGTTGAATTTACAATCCAAAAACACCAATTTTTTAAAAGACAGTTACATTTTCTATCCAGAAAGACAAATGTTCTGCTAAAGAGTTAAATTTTCAACAAAATAATTAAATTTTTAACAAAATAGTTGCTTTTTCAACCAAATTAATTTTTAACCAGTTACATTTTTAACTAAAAAATATCAAATTTGTACCAAAAGAGATTTTCAACCCCAAAAAGACGAATTTTCAACAACAAAAGTTAAATTTTCAATCAAAAAGATTTGTTAGTCAAGAGAGAAACAAAAATATCAACCAAATTATTGAATATTAAAACCGAAAAGACGAATTCTCTAGAAAACAGTTGTATTTTCAACCAAAAAAATATGAACTTTCTACCAAAAAGTTAATTTTCAACCAAATAGTTGAATTTTCTATGAATTTGAATAATATTCAATTTTAAATTAAATAATAATTTGAATTTTAAACTAAAAAGGATCAATTTACACCAAAAATGGAATAGTTAGATTTACATTAGAAAACTTCCCCCCCCCCCCAGACACACCAAAAGAAAAAAAAAATTTTCAACCAAAGAGATGGATCTTCAACTAATAAAATCAATGTTTAACCAAATAGCTCAACTTTCAACCAAGCAGTTAAATTTCACTCAAGAAGATTAATTTTCTACTATAAAAAAGACGAATTTACAACAAAATATATCAGTTTTCAACCAAGCATGGAATAGTTAAATTTTGAGTTAAAAAAATAAATTTAAAAAAAAAACGAATTATCAACAAAATAGTTGAATTTTCAAGTAAAGAGATGGATCTTCAAATAAAAAAATAAATTTTTAACAAATTAGTTACACTTTCTACCAAGCAGTGAAATTTCCAATAAAGAAGATTAATTTTCTACCAAAAAAGACGAATTTACAATAAAGTACATAAATTTTAAACCAAATTGTTGAATTATCAACTAAATCCGATCAGTTTTCAACCAAGCATGGTATAGTTAAATTTTCAGTCAAAAAATTAATTTTTAACCAAAAAAGCGAATTTTCAATAAGATAGTTAAATCTTGAACCAATAAAATGAAAATTTAATAAAGTACTTCCACTTTCAACCGAGTTGATGAATTTTCAACCAAAAAAGATGAATTCTCAATGAAAAATTTAATAGTTGAATTTTAAAGTAGATCGATCAATTTTCAGACAAAAATGAATTAATTAAATCAGTTAAGAAAATTATTTTTTAACTAAAAAAACAACTGATTTTCAACAAAGTATTTAAATCTTAATTTAACCAAGTAGTCGAATTTTTAACCAAAAGAGATGAATTCTGAACAAAAAATGTATTAGTAGACTTTTCAATAAAGAAGAATGAATTTCATCGAGAAAAAGAGGAATTCTTCTTTAAAAAAGGGGGTAAAGAGGGAAATATGGGGTAAGACTGCGAAGTCTGTATTCAGATACTTTACTTGTAAAATATAGTCACGAATTTTAATTTGTAAAGCATTTAAAAAAATTCTTATTGACATTTATATTTTCCATCCCTGATGTCACATTCTGCGTTCACCCATTCACTTTACAATTACTGTTAACCCCCCTCCCTCTGGCAGCATGACGTAGTTTTTGAACGGCCCCTGAAATCTATTAAAATATTTTGAAAATAATTTAAAACCATTAGAGACCTTTTTTTTAAATTTTCTGAAATCTTTTCAAATCTTTTGAGCTCGTGTTATATTCAGGAATGTTTTGAAAACTTTAAAATCTTTATGAAATATTTGGAAATCTTGTGTACACTCAAATCGGGTGGTCAACCCCTCGTATCAACTTTAAAAAAACAGAATAGTCCATAATAAAGATAAAAATGTATATTTTAATTTCTTGCAGATCATTGAGGAGAAAAATGCAGAGATAGCATCAGTGCAAGACGATAAAGGCGCCCTGAAGCAAGAAATGCAGCAGATGACCCACCAGTGCCACAGATATCAAGGAATCATCAAAGAAAAAGAGGAGATGATACAAAAATTGAAGTCTGAGTTGACTGATTTCAGTCGAATGCGAGACATGATCTTTGAACTCACTGCAAAAAAGAAGGAAGACCTGAATTCATCGTAACCCCAATCATATGTATGTAACCCCTAATTATAAATACATTCCTTTTTTTAAATTTAAAACAGAAAGCTTTATACAAATAATTTTTAAATAATCAACTGCAATGGACCGTCTTCTTTGACTGAAGTACGAGCTGATTTTTACAAGCCCTCGTATTCTCGTTCATCGTTTAAGAGAAGGGAAATAAAACTTTTCTAATAACTGTCGCAATATTTTTATTTATCCTTGCGAATAGCAAACGAATAAGTAAACATCAGCCAACACTTAATACTGATTCTGTATTATTATTATCGATTATCTCCCTAGATTGTAAAAAATTACCTTGTTTTCCTATTTTTCCAAACTTGATAACGAATTAATAGATTAGTTTAATTAATAAAGTGTATCTGATTGGTTTTTACCACAGTTAACTTTAATTTGTGCGGAAAAATAACAGACTGCCAACTGCCAAGGCCCCTAATAATCTCCAACTCTTCAATTTAAAATCCTGCAGTACATACCATACATTTTTTATATAATAATTACTAGGAAAACAACAAAGTTCCCATCAAGATCGCTACTCTTTTATAAACTTTATACCTTTTATACCTTTACAATATATCTCTATTCCTACTCTTATCAAACTATGCTCGTATTATCATTATTTTCCAGGAACGACTACAAGTTGTAGACAGCAACCCCAAATTTGGAATTCTCCAGATTTAAATTCTTTGCTTGGTATCTAAAATATAACAATAGAATTTGAAACCTTGAGAATTCATTTGTGTATCGAAACTTCTCTATTTCACAATTCCAATAAATAATTTGCACAGCAATGTGTACACACGTTCCTTGATACGTCATTTTTTACGTCAAAATGTACAAGATAGTTCAAGAACATTGATAGCTTATTGTTTCACACGATACATGATATGAAATTCTAATATAGTTTTCTCTCTAAACGTTCTAGCCAAGGCCTCGACGAATTTGCAAGGCCTTTTCATAATTCGACGAATACATGTTTCAAACAAGAAAGTCTTTCGATGAAACCTCCCCTAAAAAATCTCCCGGCAGGATATTTAATTATGACCTGAGGATATTTAATTATGACCTGTCGGGAAATTTTTAAACGGGGTGTTCGAATTTTAAGCACCACATATTTTTTATATAATTATATTATATATATTATATCGAAATCTCTTAGAGAACCGATACGAGCACAACTTTAACAGATCTGATCACAGACAAGCCATTTTCGATACGTATTACGTTCCAAATCTCCTTCAATCTAGAATTTAATTAAAATTTGGTCTGGATTTCACTTCGAATTTACATTAAATACATCTGAATTAAATTTAAATTCGAATGCTCTCCAATCTGAGTTTTGAAGCTACATATTAGCATCCATATTTAAATCCTATTGTATTCTTTATCCGCCTTTCTCCATTCATCTGCTTTTTACATTTCATCTTAAACCTTAATCAAACGGAAAAATATACGTAAAATCCTGCTCAGTGTTCACGCGGAGAAAAGCGATATTCACTTAGCGAACAAGTATCACATAATGAGTATAAATATTCGAAAATTGTTTGGTCTCTTGAAAAAGGAATGGGGGAATGTCGATGTAACTGTCTTTAAACTAAGTGATAACTGTGATTTTCGAAGCCTAGGATTATTGAATAATTTGTGCTGAATTATTAACTAATTCATTGATAAAGTAATTACTTAATTAGAGTTCTAAGTAAAGTTTGTAACACAAAAGGAGAATTTAGTGCTGAGAGTGAAAGTCCGGTCCCATTTCATGTTTTTGGTCTTACTTGCAAAGTAAAAATGTCTTTTCTGAAGAAGTGAAATGAGACTTAGCAGACATTTCCTCTCAGCGGTTTTGCTAAAAAGTACTCATAGTAAGACGATCAAGCGGCAAACCATTCTCCACAATAAAAGTTTCTCTATGAGGGCATTGTCATCAACTATGGCCTCTACTCCATGGTTGTTCAGTCGCGGAAGCGAAGAGAAGATAGAAGCAATTGGCTGTCATATTGATCCCTGCGGCCATCCAGAAAACGGTGTGCCAAGTAGCCAAGGTTTCCTGAAAAGAAAAATAATTGATAATTCATATTTTTCATGCAGAAGCAAGCTAGGCCCATACCTATTGGCGATTTTGTATTATTTTATCATTTTAAATGTACGCGCTCTTCCACCGAACTTCCAACCTGAAGTTCAGTTCCCATATTTCGACGACAATCTACAAAGTACATCATCATTATTTCTTATTTTCCGAAATGCCCCTTTTAGAGATGAAACCTTTATAAGTGATACGTTAATTTTGTCTTACTTATTATCAAATTATTAATAATGACGTAATTGCCTGTTTAGTTGATCAAGTTTGCCTTCGATTTAACAATTATTAACCTTTAATCATTTTTTCATTGGACCAACCGGTTTCGAGGAAATGCGAAAAAAAATTTAGTGTGAAAAGTGAAGTAATAAACTAATTCCCACTATCCCATTTTTACCACCTAATTTGGATGTACCAAAAGATTTTTCACACATTTTATCGAAATCCGTTGGTCCAATGAAATAATGAATTGAATACAAAAGACGTCTTTCATCGAGTTATACAATTGAAATATGATATATTTACCAAATACTAAAATATAAAAAAATTCATCATTTTTCAATTCGAGGCATTCGATAAATTATACAATTTTACGACAGAAACATTTAAATAATATTTATTAATTTATTTATAAAAATAGTCTTAATATGGTAATTGAACAAGTATATGTAATGAAAAAGTATTTGAATTAGAAAGTGTTTTGGAAAATTCAAAATAATTTAAAACTGAAAAACTTTCAGTCAGGCAACATTCATTTTTATGCTTTTAAAATGAAATAATTGTGAATTAAAGCGCTGAAAATTCTCCGTTTTAAAATTTCAAATTGCACAATTTTAAATGCAAAGCTTATGATCTGAAATAGGATTCATAGAAACCTAAAACAATTAAGCAAGTAAAAAGTATTTAAAAAACTAAAAAAAATTATCAATAACAAATTTTCCAGATCGATAACTAATATCTTGACGGTAAACAAATATTTTGTAAGTATATAGCACGAAGGAATAGTAAGGAGTGAAAGTGGTGAGCCCTGCCCTATGTGTTTGGTGAGCAGAGGTGGGACAAGCGACGTCCAAGAATTCGTTAATGCTTGCCACGAATGAAAACTCGTATGCACGGTGGTGCACATGCGCAGAGCTGTTTTCGCAGTCACGTGTTATACCCACTCCCCTACATTATATTTGACATCTCGATGCATATGTAGGTTATGTTCGTTTGTGTTTTTATTTTGTTGGGTGTATATCACGTTCCTGAATTAAAATCGAGAAGGAAAATGGCATCAAAAATACGAAAAGGATGTAGAAAGTGTAAGTACTACAATAACATTATTATAATCATTTATGGATTACGTAAGTAAGGGATAAAGTTAATTTCAGTGAACAAAATATTGTACGTTAATATGTGCAAAATTTTTATATTTTATATGTACTCTTTAAATTTTATTGAAACATTCACATTCACAATTTTATTTTACTAAACCGGCAGCACAGAAATGTTCAAAACAAAACACAAGTTCGAAACTTCAAACACGTGTTGACATCGTTGGCATGGCAACCGCCAGTGCGCATGTGCACCACCGTGCATACGAGTTTTCATTCGTGGCCAGCATTAACGAATTCTTGGACGTCGCTGGTCCCACTCCCCACTTACAGGGATACTACTCCTTACGCTCCTTACTATTCCTTCGTGGTATATAGGTTAAACTGACGAACAGAGAGGGTAAATCGAAAAAGTAATATATCAAGAAAATGAAGAGTAAAAGAAGTTTAGTAATATTTGATTAATAATGAATGAATTTTGCGTAAAGCGCAACCTCCATGAGCTAGAAGTGGCTGTGATTAAACCTTTCGGGCGAGTTTCATCTAGGTGATTAATAAAATTAAATACTAATAACAGTCATTAGGATTCGAGTATAGGGGCGACCATCCTACAGTAGATAATACACCTATCGTAGACAATCACTAATTGAAAGCACAAATATACCTGAAATAATTAATTCTAATTTTAATTTATCAACACATATAGTGTCCTGATTATTAGTCAAATTAAGTAAATTATTTTATAGAAACTAGTATTTTGAATTAATGATTATCTACTGCAAGTTCATTATCTATTGTAGGGTGGTTTGATAAATAAACATATTAACGAAAAAAATAAATAAATAATCCCACTGAATGATTTCCTATCAGGCGTGCGGTCTATGTTTAATCTGGTTAAGTTACACAATCGGTGGCCGTCAAAATATGTCCTTTTTCAAAGGAAATTAAACCACGCGTATCTTCCCGGCTTGATAAAATACATTTGTTGACAAAGTTATCAGTATTTTAACTCCTAAAGGTCAAAGTTGTTTATTTTTTTTTGCAAATAATACAATTTATGAATAATGAGGAATAATAAATTTCTTTGCATCATTTACAGAAAAATAGCTACCATTTTGTTAATTTTGACGTTTTTAAAAAGAATTTTTCGATGCATTTCGAAAGAAAACGAAAAGTTCTATCTGATTCAAGACGAAAAAATGCAATGCCTATAATATTTTAAGTAATACCACACTTTAAAGATTGACAACTTTTTTTGAGAGTTTACATCATCAGCTTTATAAAATTTAAATATTCATAACATACTCAACAATTTAAAAAAATAAGATTCCTGTCGTCTCGTTCCTTTTGAAAAACAAAATATTTCATCGGCGACTGGCTCTGTAACATTAGTGCGAACCGAAATCTGATTTAAAATTAAATTCAATTATGTAATTAAAATTTTGAATAAAATTTTACTTCGTCAATAATGATTCAAAAGTCCTTTACATTCGCATTGACTGATCATTGTACAAGAAATCGTTGATAAATTAGTCTGCGATCAGTATAATGTGTTGAAATTGAATAGAACTGGCTGGATAAAAAAAACTTGACATTTTTTTTAAAGTATATCTGAAAAACCTGGAAAACTCGTGGAATTTTGAAACCCGACTTCTACAGTAACACTGTGTTCGTTTGGGAATTTATTCTTGTTATCAATAAATTAGTGAATTTAAAAAATAAAGATACTCACACTTCCTTGAATCATACGTCCGATGACGAAGGGTGCTAGGAATCCGCAAACGTTCGCAGCAGCGTTCGTTAATCCATAAAGCGTTCCTGCATATTTTGGAGAAAGAGCGATGTGATTCATTTGATTACCGGCATAAACGGCACCGAAAAGAGATCCTAGTCCCGAGAGCATCACCATAACGATAGTAGAATCGCATCCTGCCCAAATAACACCCAGGAAACTAAGACTGGGGCCTAAGGAGGCAACTGTGTTCCAAAGTTTGAAGGAAGTCAAGAGACTAAGTTTCTGTCTAGCCAATAGAGCATCGGCTAAAGTTGAAATTATTAGGCCCACTATCCAGGCGGTTAAATAAGGTAAGGCTGAAAGTAGGGCGTCCTTCTGCACGTCCATGCGCAAAATTCTATCCATGTAGGTCGGCAGTTCCGTTAGAAGGGTGTAAAAAGCCCAGGACTGCCCACATTGTGTAATCATTATCGCCCACACAGGCAGAGATGTGAAGATCGAACCCCAAGGAACGCCAGGATCGTCCTTCAAATTCGAATTGAATTTAGTTTAGTAGGGTTTTAATCGAGGGGTTAATCACCATTGAAATCTGGTATACAAGCCTTCATGAAATCTTTGAAATCATTTAAAATTGGGAAATCTTAATATCTGGTCTACACTAAAAAGTCAAGTGGTCAATCCCTCGGTTTTAATAGATAAATATAATAGATTTAATGCTTTCACAATGATTCATTATAATAAATTTAAAGGAGGTTTTTCGGGTTTCTCTCGTGTGCAAAACTACGAACCTTGCCGACGTTTCGTGAACATTGCAGTTCACTTCTTCAGGGCTGACCTAAAGGTTTCAGGTTATGTTGTTCTTATATATATTCTCTACGATGCCTGTGATTGGCCAGAATGTCCCATGGTGGGGACTGGTCGAACTTGATTGGCCAATCAAGTATTTTTTTTAACCCCGGGAGGACGGAGAGCCAAATCGGATTGGTATTATATCCATTGTCCCTATTGACGTTATTAGGGTGTTTTAAGATTTCGATTGCTTCTATATGTTTTCTTGGAAAAATTTTGTACGTTTTTGCGATGACGGTTGTTTTGTCCAATAAAATGCTATGTCCTGTTTCGACATGATGCTCAGCTAGTGCTGATTGCGTGAAATGCTTTAGCCTGACTTTACTCTCATGTTCCTTTACACGCTGGTTCACAGCTCTCCCGGTTTCTCCAATATAGACTTTGCCACAAGAACAAGGCATTTTATATACTCCCAGATCACTGAGAAGTGCCTTTTTATATTTAGAGTTGTTTAGAAGTTGTTCTATTTTCGCAGGTGGTTTAAATATGATTTGGATGCTGTGTTTGTTAAGAATTCTTCCTATTTGTTCTGTGATACCTTGAATGTAGGGTAGGATGGTGGTCGTTTTTCTCTCTCTTTAATAGGTTGTGTTGACTTGTTTTTTTGAGTGTATTTTCTTATTGCTTTATCAATTTGTTTGTTTGTGTAATCGTTTTGTATTAGGATGTTTTTAACCCTAGAACGGTAAACTGAGCTGGCTCATACGCTAACGGTAAACGGGGGTTCCGCTACACCCCAAACTTGTACCGTGGCACAATGCTTTCTATGTGCAGTAAAACAACTTTAATATAGCGCATTTTCTTCGTTTTTTAGTGTAGAAAACAATGGTAATAATAACATTCTCTTAAATTTAAAAAAAAAATGTTGAATAATTTGTAAATATGAAAAAAACCTGAAAATTCAGGAGTCCGGAGCGTACTTTGACTTTGATTGGGGTGCGTTGGAACCCCCGTTTACCGTTCTAGGGTTAACATTTTGTAATTCCTTTTGTAAGTTATCTTTATCTGTTATGGAGACAGTTCTGTATACAAGGGAGTTGATGACCGATTGCTTTTGAGATGGGTGGGGGTGGGAGGAGGCATGTAGGTATCTGTTTGTATGGGTGGGTTTTCTGTAAACATCATGTCCCAATGTGTTATCAGATCTTTTGTAAAGAAGTACGCCCAGGAAAGGCAATTTTCCGTTTTGTTCAATATCCATGGTGAACTGGATATTAGGGTGTAATTGATTGATGAAATCGAAGAACTTGTGTAGTTCATCTAGTCCATGTTTCCGGATGACAAAAGTTTCGTCGATGTAACGGCACCAAAATTCCAGTTTAAGCTTGGATTGGTTAAAGATTTTAGTTTCTAGATTTTCCATAAAGTTGTTGGCTATTACAGGTGAGATTGGAGATCCCACTGCTGCTCTTGAGGTTTGTTTGTAGAATTGGTTATTGAAAGAGAAGTAGGTATTACTGAGGCAGTATTTTATCAAAGACGTGAGATTGGAGGGGAAGTTTTCAAACGATTTAATAATATCGATTGTATCAGAAATTGGTACTTTCGTAAAGAGAGATAATACGTCGAAACTCACTAGGATGTCTTGGGGTTGAAAGTGTTTTGGGCGTGTGTGATAGAGTTTCCTGTGAAAGAATTCAGTTCTTTGGCGAGAAAGCGTGCTAGGTTGTAAGTTGGTGAGTTTATTGCGCTGACGAACGGTCTGAGTGGGATGTTGTTTTTGTGGATTTTTGGGAGTCCGTAAAGTTTTGGAGAGATTGGATTAGTAGGTATTAATTAAGATATTGTTTCGCTGTCAAGTTTTGTGTCTTTTGGAAGGGTTTTTGTTTTGCTGACTATTGTTTTTGTGGGGTCCTTTTTAAGTTTTTTATATGTCTCGTCAGTTAGAAGGTCCATGATTTTGTTGTTTAAGTCTTCCTTATTCGCTATTACTCTTGTGTTGCCTTTGTCTGCGGGTAATATTATGATGTGTTTATTCTGATTGAGTTCTTTAATTGCTGTTTTTTTCTTATTTTGTTAAGTTTGAGAAGGGAAGTTGGGCTTGGCGTAAGATGTTGGCCGTCCTACGCCGTATGTCATTCGCTTTTTCGGGTGGCAGGATATATATGGTGGATTCCGAATTACTGATGATTTCTTCTTTCGGGATTTTGGGGGGAGCTACTGCAAAATTAAGTCCTTTAGATGAGTCTTAAATCCTTTCATTGCTGAGAGGATGGTTAGAGATGTTTGTTACTGTGTTAGTTAATGGTGCGTGCCTTACTGGAAGTAATTTGTCAAATTTTATTTTTTTGTTTTTGAGTGCAAAAATCTTTAATCCGTTGGGATTGGTCAAATGATATACGGTTCAATGTGGACCAAATGTCAAATCTGAGAGTGTTTGATAGGAAAAGGTGAAGTTTTAATAGTTTTTTGGAGGTAGTGTGCAAGGCAAATTTAGTATGATGTATTCTTTCTTTTAAGAGAAGCAAACTTGTTTTATGCAGAATTGATTTGGACTTAGATGTTCCCAAATGGTTTTTCAACTGTAAGAATTTTGGGACGATGCTATTATCCCTACACCGTTTTAAGAAATCTAAAGATGTTAGTAGCTTAGCTTGAGAAGACCTGAGCGTACTAAAAGTGTTAGTTTTAATAAGAAAACTCTCCCCGTAGAGTTCTTTAACAATATATTT
>CAKNYM010051870.1:0-23395 GCA_932195095.1 Andricus curvator | reverse complement strand
TTTCACGGTGAATAATCATAATAAATTTTGTATTATATATATATATATATATATATATATATATACCTTTTGTATTATTTATTATATATTTATATTAAAAAAAAATACTTGATTGGCCAATCAAGTTTGACCAGTCCCCACCATGGGGCGCTCTGGCGCAAGATTCGTAGTTTTGCACACGATTGAAAACCGAAAAATCTCCTTTAAATTCATTAATACATGAATATATTAGTTTAAATCGCCTTTAAATTTTAGAAATTTGAAACTTACTTCGTCTTTGGGTTCAACACAAGCTTCGATGTATGCCCTTTCTTTCGGATCGATTCTTGGGTGAACAGCCGGAGTATCGTATATGAATAAAAGCCAAAAAGCATACCAAATTATTCCAAGTCCTCCAAATAAATAAAATACTAAGGGCCAACCGCCCCAAAGTTCCAGAGAGCATAAATATCCACTCACTGGTAAGGAAACTACAGTTCCGAAGTTTGATCCTGAAAAAAATGTGAAATGTAGATATAAAAAATGAGCCTCTGGTCAGGATCAGTAATATGGACTAATGTATGTCTTTTCAATTTTATTTTCTACCATTTAAAAATAATATAATAAAATTATAGAACTATAATAAAAGCAAATAGAACTCAAAAAAGGGGAAATAGGGTCATTTTTCACGAAAAAGGGGAAACATTAAACATTTATTTATACATTTAGAAAAGAAGAAACAATCTTTTGATGAAAAATTGTATAGTTTTTAAACAATGTTAAGTGATTTTTTAATGATTTCTGCCATTCAAGAAATTTTTTAATTGGCTGTTCTCAGTTCGTTGAAAAAATTAAGACGTTCGTTTATAATTAATACTTTGAATGTAAATTGGAAACAACACTCTTCAATGCTCTAAAAATTAAATTAAAAATAGTTGAAGTCTGAGCATCTAAAATATTTTATACTAGCACTAAAGCACGCGCGCGAATCGCGGTTTCATGTTCCTGGATTTTACAATATTAACAACAAACTATTTAAAAATTCATAATAACAAATTTTTAAATATAAGAGTTTTACCAATTTTTTAAACATAACCGATTGAAATTCTTTGGAATCTTTTTAAAATAATTTAAAATCTTTAAAATTTGTCGAATTCCTTCATATCCCTTGAAACTGTTGAAATCCGTAGAAATTACTTGGAATAAAATGTAATTTATTCCCTAAAGTTCTTTAGAAATTCATTAAAATCCCTTGAAATCGTAAAAATCCATTAAAATAAGTAAACAAATCTGCCCGCTGCACGGGCACATTCTCATCGCGCGCACTGCTCGCAAGTTTGAGCGCGGCTATTTGGTCTCGCGCTCGGTCTTAGTATTTCCCCCACATTTGTGCACAGACCATTTCAAATTAGAATTCAAAGCATTGACAACTGTAATTTGGTGATTGTGAATTCTCTTTTGTTAAAGCTCCTTCGGCTTTAACGAATACATTCTCATCACGTATCTCGTGCTTCGCACTCGATTTTGTTCAACATGACAACTTTTCTACATCGTGTTCAATACTAACACAATTCCTTAAATTAAAATTAAATTAATATTATTCTTTAAATTGATCTAAAAAAACAGTATAAATAACCATCTCTGGATTTTTATTTTCTAATATTAAAAAGAAAGTATTTAAAAATCCATAGATACATTTCTTTTTAATATTAAGAGTTCTACAATTTTTTGAAACGAAATCTCTTGAAATTATCTGGAATCTTTTAAAACAACTTAAAATCTTTAAAATCCTGGGATATTTTTGTATGCTCATGTCCCTGGATTTTTATTTCCTGATATTAAGAACATAAACTATTTAAAATTCCATAATATCAAATTTCTAAATATTAAGAGTTATAAAAATGTTTGAAACGAGTTAAATAATTTAAGAAATGATTAATTCTAGTCAGTAAGACAGGTTTGAAAAAACTCCTACTTTTGTAATTCTAATATTTTAATGGATGCCAATATTTTGTACGTATCTGGAGAGCTTAACTGTTTCCATAAATATTGTTAGTCACATATTGTTAAATTTTAAATAGCAATATTTTTTAAATGTTCAATAATTTTATTTTTAGCACTAAAACAGTATCTCTTTAACACATTTGAAATGTCAGAAGTAAAACTGAAGGACTTAACCATGAAAATTTTCAAATTAAACCCTGAGGGATCAAACAATTTAAAAAAAATTGTTTTAATTTTTAAATGAAAAAGGATCATTTTCTGGTTTTATTTTGGTCTCAAAGAAAATATTTAAGACGTAATAAAAACTATTATCATATGTCTTAACATAATGACAATCGTTATTCAAATTTCTACTAAAGAATCTTCAATGTGGACAGACAGACCATCGTCCCCCATTGTAGTTAATATAAAAAATATTTTACCTTTAAAGTTTTATTTAAATACTAAATATAGTTTAGTTTTAAATTAACCAAACTAAAAAAGTTAAATTAATTATAACAGATAATGCTGTAAGGTAAAAAAAGCTTTCACTACTCGTGGCACCATATTCTAGTTTTGAATAGAATAATTTTGTAGATGTAAAACGAACAATTGCATTTTCAAATATCGTATATTTAACGAGAAAAGGGAAAAAGGGGAAACACGGCGGATTAGGGGAAAGATTGTGCACCCTGATTATTTATAAAATCAAATCGAAATACTTGCCTGCATAAACCAGCGCTGCAAATTTACTTCTTTCTAGTGGTGGTACCCAGTGTGCTAACATGCTGTGCATGGCAGGATATGTGACCCCCTAGGAAATGATTTTTAAATCAAATTTGAAAATTGAATACTTGAATAAAATGGTTGAACAAATTTTAATATTAAAAATTTGAATACTAATTTTCATGAAATAAAAATAAATAGAGATTTACCTCTGTAAAACCTTCAGCAATGCGCACTGCCAAAAATGGATATAATCCCCAATAAGCAGCGAAAGGACTGATGACAGTTAATATTGCAGTTAAAAATACTCCTAATCCAAAAACTATTTTTCCACCAATTTTTTCCGCCAATCTTCCACCGGGAACGTTTGTAGTCACATATCCTATGAAAAAAGCACCTAATATGATGCCTTGCATTGTTTCATCCCAGTCGAATTCACCTGGACTCTACAATTAAAAGCAGATATATTTTCATGTTTAACTAGTGGTTGAAATTCGAATATTATCGATGAATTCAATTTTTTAAATATTCGTAATATGAAGGGTCGCAATACAGAACTAGATAACCACAATTTTGGCTGAAAATGAGCTTTTTGCATTAAAAATTCTTTAAAAATAAAATACATTTTGTGTTAAAAGGATTTGTTCGAAATTTCATTTTTAATGTAGTAATAAAAAGATTGATAATTCAAAACCAGTTAACTGACTCTCTGCATACATGTCCCCTATCTTCTTTTTTTCAAGTGCCTAACCTCTTACCTTCTTTTATAACCTTTTTGTGACCATATACCTCTTCCTAAACGTTTTTAAATGCAGTAAAATAATCAAATACTTCTTTTTTCAAGGAAGAAGTTCTTCAATAAAACTATTTGCCACTTTTTTCAGCACAAGTACCAAATTCCAACCTAAAATATTAAATCTTCATTTTCTACAATAAGCCACTTTTATAAGGTTTTTTTCACTTAACTTTTTATTTCTTAAACTTAGTATCGTTTATTTATAAAGAAACATAGACTTTTCTTCTTTTTATAGGCCTTTCAGCGAAAAAACTTCCGTTACAGTACGTTACAGTCACACTAAATCTTTATTTTCCCGGGGCAGAATAATTTTTTTTATGAAAACTTTTTTATTCTTATTCAGCCTCGTTACATCTCTAAGGCAAGTTTATTTTTAATTTTTAATTGACAAATATATGTTTAGTCGCTATCCAAAGATGATTTTTAAAACCTATGAACCTCCAAATTCTTGAATGATTCACTCGGAATCGGTTAACTTTTTCTAATAAAACTCATTTTCTCCCAATTTAGTAACTCAATATCTCACGGCTAAGTTTTTATTTTTTGTTTAAACTGAAAATCTCCTGACAAATTTCGATTTCGTTGGTTATCTAGTTCTGTACTGCAACCCTTCACATGAAGTTCTTATTTCTATTTTCCAAAAACGTTTTAAAAAACAGGCTAATACATTTTTTATGAAAAAAGAAACAAGTAAATACTTTTATTTAGGTTCTCTTTTTTATATGTGAATAGATATGAAGTTTCTATTTTAAAAAGTTATCACCAAGTGACTCATAAGCATAAATAGAATTATTGTACAAACTATCTATAATGTCTACAAGTCTCTTAAATAATATTTCCACTCAGAAAACTGCGTAATTGGTCATTTTTATATTATCTTAAAATTTATATCTGTTTTGAATGTAAGAAAGTGGTAAAGTACGAAACGTATCTCTTCGATTAAAAGTAATTTTGATAAGCCATCAAAACAAGAAATGTATTTCCCCAAGTATGATTTAATTTTGGTGGTACGTATTTCATACAATCTTATCAATTTTATTCGCGATAAAATGAATCTCACTAGAGAGCAAATGTTGCATTTTATATACTGAGTTATCAGGAAGTAAAATAATTCTTCAATTCAACCAGAGAATATTCGAAGACGAGTTGTCAAAAAGATGATAGCATTGAAAAAAATGATTTTATTCACTTTGAAATTCCTTGAACTGTTTTAAAAAAGTGTCCTTTTTGGAAGAAGAGAAAATGAAAGTTATTAATTTTTTATTCAATTAACTTAAGAGTGTGAAATATAAGAAATGAAGAATTGCTTACGGGAGGTGGAATTATTGAACCATTAATAATAGGGTTAATGGGGCAAACATCAGTGGTATTTTGGTCAGTATCTGGTATTTCTGTCCTGTTAACCATGGAAACAATCGCTACTGATAAATTCACTCGCATGGCATAAACAAGCGCGAATCCCAAGAATCCTAAGAAACCTAGGGTGTATCTTGCTTTGACGCATGATCGAGCATCTTCCGGAATTTCCCCTGGAATTAGACCAGTCTTGTCTTTGTAGTCCACTGAAATTAAGAACAATAATATGTACATACGTACTATTTTGAAATGCTTAATTTTAAACAAACTTATTAATTCTTAAGGGCATGTGACACAGTCAAATACCTACATTACCGACCTCACTTTTTCAATTTTCCGAATTTTTTTTTGAATCTAATAACTTTGTTTGTAAGTAAAATATCGGGCTGAAACTTTGGAAAATGTATGAGAAGACAATAAACTACGTTTACGTACTTTATTCGAGGAGGAACTTCGCAAAAGATTATTTTCGAAGAAATTAAAACTGGGTGGATTTTTTGAACCTAAATACGTTTTTTGTAAGTAAAATATCGGCTTCAAACTTTCAGAAATGCAAGAGCCGACAGTAAAGTACGTTTATGTACATCATTTGAGTATAAAAGATGCAAAAAGAAAAATTCCAACTAAATGTCAACTCCGGTATTCGCGATGGGTACGAAAATGCGCAGTCTGGCGGCCACTAATCGAGGCTCTATCAGCTGGCTCGTCTACATCTGAAATATGGGGTCCACGCTGTCAAAGATTGATGATGCGGTGTTCCTACAATAATATTTTATAAAAGTTGTGTCCGTCATAAAAGTTGAGTGAAATATGTTGTTTCAATGTTGAATTATGTAGGTATTGAAATCGTTTTTGGCTTCATTTAGTTGCCGCCAGACTTCGCATTTTCATGCTCACAGCGAATACCGACAGAACTGGCAACCGTTGTTGACATTTAGTTGGATTTTTTCTTTTTGCATCTTTTATACTCAAATGATCTACATAAACGTACTCTACTGTCGGCTTTTGCATCTCTGAAAGTTTGAAGCCGATATTTTACTTATAGAAAAAGTATTTAGGTTCAAAAAATTTCAAGG
Source organism: Andricus curvator (assembly GCA_932195095.1). Lineage (NCBI taxonomy): Eukaryota > Metazoa > Arthropoda > Insecta > Hymenoptera > Cynipidae > Andricus > Andricus curvator. The sequence goes on along the minus strand of CAKNYM010051870.1, from coordinate 17,479 downwards.
TACAAAGACAACATGTACAAAAATGGTCGCAGTTTTAATTCCTTTGAAAATAATTTTTAGCGAAATTTCTATTCAAATAAGGTACATAAACGTAGTTTATGGTCTTCTGATACATATTACAAAGTTTCAGTCCGATATTCTATTTATAAAAAAAGATTTTAGGTTCAAAAAAAAAATTTAATAAACTGAAAAAGTGAGGTCGGTAATATAGGTATTTGACTGTGTCACATACCCTTAAGGCCTAGTAAAATTGAAAAAACATCAAAGATTTTTAATCCTATATAAAAAAGTGGTGTAACGATATATCTCAAAAATCTCGCAATCATTGTTGTGGAAAATCTGATTTCATTACTTCAAGTTCTTTTATATCTTAAATTTGAAATTTTGCTAACTAAATCTACAAAAAATCCCTTTTAATAAGAAAAATCATAGAAAAACCTTATGCGGATTGAGAAACATTTGTGCTTTTTAATAACTTCGGTGGTTAAATTAAAACTTTCAAATTATCTAATAAATTATTGTAAATATTATAAATGTCTTATATTAGTGATTTTCGTTGGAAAGAAATATATATATTTTTTAAATTTTAGTATAAAATCAGAAGGTTTCGAAGAAGACTTAAAATTCTACAAATTTTAATTGTATTAGTTTTTTCCCGGATATTAGCATTTTTAAACAAAAATCATCAAGATTTGCAATTTTTAACAATTTTAGCGTTTACAAAGGAAGTCGGTATTTTTAATAAGAAAATATTATATTTCAAAGATTCAAACAGTTTCAGCTCGGGTTTGTTAGCGTTTTTTACCGGATATTGAAATTTTAAACCAAACTCACTAGATTTGAAGGGTTCATACACATTTTTAACAATTTTAGGTTAGGTTGGCGTTTTACATAAAAAATTGGTATTTTACGTATTTTAACCCTAGAACGGTAAACGGGGGTTCCAACGCACCCCAATCAAAGTCAAAGTACGCTCCGGACTCCTGAATTTTCAGGTTTTTTTCATATTTACAAATTATTCAACATTTTTTTTTTAAATTTAAGAGAATGTTATTATTACCATTGTTTTCTACACTAAAAAACGAAGAAAATGCGCTATATTAAAGTTGTTTTACTGCACATAGAAAACATTGTGCCACGGTACAAGTTTGGGGTGTAGCGGAACCCCCGTTTACCGTTAGCGTATGAGCCAGCTCAGTTTACCGTTCTAGGGTTAAACCAATAATCTTTATAATGTGAACAAGATTTATAATATTTTAACCATTTTTGATTACGTTCCATCCAAATTTGTACTCTTAATCAAAAAAAATTATATTTCAAAGAAGATTTATAACTTTTAACAATTTTGGGTTAAGTTAACGTTTTACACAAAAAACTGCTTTCAAAAAAATCATTATAATTCGAACATAATTTAGAGTCATTTAACAATTTGGGATTATGTTAGTGACTTTCGACGGAAATTTTGTATTTTTAATAAAAAACTATTAGATTTCGAGGAATATTTACCATTTTTCAAGAACTTTAGTGTTATGCACGTGTGTTTCACGTCGTAATTTTACTTGAAAAATCATAAAATTTACAAGCTTGGAGAATTTCGGACTGTGTTAGGGTTTTTCTTCGGAAATTGGTATTTTTAATTACAAAAATTATATTTGAAAGAAGATTTACAATATACGAACAACTTTAAGTTATGTTATTATTTTCCACCGGAAGTCGGTTATTTTAAAGAGAAAAAATTAGGTTTAAAAGAAGATTTACAATCTTAAATAATTGTTTGTTTTTTTGTGTCAGCAATTTTCATCTAAATTTGCTATTGATAGTAAAATTTTAGAACAAACATGCAACGGTTTGATTGTCTATACGAAAATATTATATATTAATTCTGAAGTGAAGATATTTTAATTAAAAAATTGCGTGCGACAAAAAAAAAAAAAATCGCGCGCTGCAGCGCGCGTGTTGCTCTTCTAGTCTTCTACTATTAACAATTGTACAATAATAAAGGTTTCAATTTAAAATTGTTTAATTTTGAATTAAATAATAAATAAATAAATGCTTAATTTGTTAATCCTCTACACTTGAAGGCCTTCAGCTTTGAACTATTTTAGGGTGGCCGCAGGTCAGGGAAAACCTGGAAATCATGGCCAAGTCAGGGAATTTTGATGGTCAGGAAGAGGCAGGGATTTTGAAAAAATACTTGCAAAAGTCAGGGAATTTTTATAAGGATTACTTCAAATAACTATCAAGAAGAATAAATTAAAGATGTAAAAATTTACAATTTGTTTTATTCCATTTATGAATGATTCTGATCAAAAAGGTTATAAGATCAGGAAAATTGAAAAATTGGCTAGGCCAAGCTCAGGGAATTTTGAAAACGAAGTTTCGCGTCCGCCCTCTATTTGAATTCGAAATCGCTGAAATTTGATTTAAATTTTGAATTGCTCATTTTTAATGCTTATGTTTAAAACATTTTCATTAAGTATGTGAAATTTGGAAATTTAAAGTTGTCGAGTATTAAACACTGTCAAATGGCGTATTTTCGGACATGTGGAGTAAATTCGGACATTCCCCTAAAGTAATTTAAACTATCAATTTTTACATTCAAGTTTAAAGTTGTCGAGTTAAAAATTGGAATGTGTGCAGTTCCGATCGCTTCAATTGTTCCGAATTGAACTACAAATAAAGCTTCAAAAAATAAGTTTTTCGATTTCAAGTGAACAGTGTTGAAATTTTAAAATTTGGGTTTGTTACACGTCTGCAAATAATAAACAAAACACGGATAAAATAAAATAATCCGTGAAATAATCTCTCCACAATGACTGAATCAATCAATGATTGAAGAAATACAAAAGAATTGCGAATTCGAGATAATTGTCTTTAATGACGCATAAATCCTAGTCACTCCTCATGGAAACAACGAAATCAACTACAATTAACTCTCTATCGAATAGGAATGCGCATTTTCCTGGAGAATAATTTTACAGGTCAGGAATTTTTTATAAACCTTTCTTATAAAATTGTTTCCAAGAATATGACAGGATGAACTGATAGGTTAGAATTCTCCTCGAGGAGGACCCTGATTTACTAGATAATGTCGCAACTGATACAGATTACAAAAGATATTTAATGAATCACCGGAAGTTCTTTCTCTTCGAGAGGCACAGTAAGTAAGAGCAAATATAAGTGAATATATGATTTTAAGGGAGAGAAAGTGCATCGTAAACAAACCATTTTCTCGAAGATCAGCTCCGTAGAGACCTGGATCGTCTCTCGAAATACTTGGATCGAGGACCTCCATCGATGCTTCGTGATCCTCGTTTTTGGAGAACAACTGTTTCACTGTCTTTTTGCGGGAACGGCAAAACGTGAGCACTCGGATTACATTTGACGTTACGCCTATCAAAGGCGTTCTCTCTCCCGTTCTAACCAGTGTTTACATACACAATCACAAATTTCGCAACCGTGTGCATTCACACGTTCTATTTTGTGTATCTGTACACGGCAGGAAGTACGTTTAGAATCGAAGAGAAGGGATAGAAGACAGGAGATTGAGGTTAGGTTAGGATTCGTGTTTATGGTCTGTTAGGTCTGTTATGCTGTCATCAATTTTATTGTCAAAGCCAACATATTTTTGGATATATTGTCATCTCCTCGGTTGTTGGAAAATGTGAATGAAGGAAAAAAGTTGTCGCCTAAAGTTATTATTTGAACGTGACATTAATGATTTTAGAATTTTTACTATAATTTTTAGACTTCGTTTTGAAAAAATAGCAGTTGAGCGGGGTGTCGAAAGTAACCTTCTTTATCGGTTGGTAAAACCGTAAAATATATTATTTGGGATCTTTTTAAAATGTTTGATTTATTGCAGAATAATGGTTGATTGTTTAATTAGTTTTTCATTATTTGAATAGTTTTAAGTTGAGCTGTATATTAACTGTACAAATGGAGATTTATTATCCATTATTGAAGTTTGAACAGTGTTTCAGTGGTTCGTTTCAGTTCGTTTGAACCAAACCTGGTCTAAACGTTTGAATATAGTTGCGCCGTAAAATAGGCAACCAGCCTTGATCGGTAGTAAATAGGTCATAGGCATTTAGAAGTTTTAGGCATTTAGCCGATTCCCGGCGTTCAGAAGAATTTATCATGAAAGCTTTACCTGACGACCAAATACCTGGTTTATTTAGACATTCAAATTTCAAAATAATTCTCAAAAAATCTTCTAAACACCTGGCGCGTTTTAAGCAAATAGAAGAAACTAACCATGGAGTATATTAAAACACACATTAAATGGCTATCTAACATTTAATTGTTATTTTGATATTCATGCTTTTACAGGTTTTAAAGATAAACATTTTATTTTTATTCTTCGTTTCGGTTACGGAAAAAATTAAATGGCTAAATTTATCATTCAACGTGCATATAATTTGAACTCTAAACGCATTCTCGGTGGTATTTATTATACTATTTTTATTTTTATTTTAGTACTAGAAGTATTAATATTAGGTATTTAGTTTACTAGTATACTAAATATCACGAAGAATTGTTCAGAGTTCGAAATATGCATGTTGAATGGTATAATTAGCAATTTTTTCTGTAACCGAATTGCAAAATAAAATGTTTACCTTTGAAACTTGTAAATTATTTTTTAAATAATTATTTAATTAATTGGATGAAAATTAAAATAACAAGAAAATTTCAAATAGCTATTTAATTTGTGTTTTAATTCTCCACGGTTAGTTTTTTCTAATTGCCTAAAACGCATCAAGCGTTTAGAAGATTTGTTGAGTATTCTTCGGAATGCCTAAATAAAGCACCTAGGTAAAATAAAGCTAGGGCATCCTAAAATTTTTCTGAATTTTGCAAATGCCACTCCCTAAATTTCATCCTTCTGGCAAAAAAAAACTGTTATGAGTTTTCTTTCATTTGAAAAAAAAAAATTATTTACAGGTTCAGCTAGTCCATTCTATGTTTGAAAATAAGTTTTTTTCGTTATCGATTAAAAACAACCAAATTTAAATTTAACAATTCTTCCATCCCTGGAAAGTGTTTGTTAATAAGTAAGTGATAAGCCTTAAATTTGATAAAATAGAAAAAAATTTTAAGATATTATCGGGCTTAGAATGCGAAAAATTGTAATTTCATTGCAATTAATGATCTGAAATGGCCCCTAACCATTCCCCCCCCCCCTGTAATAATATGCATAAGAAAAGAATTTTGAATTTCGAAAATATACACAAAAAGCACCATTTTTATAGTTAAAAATTCCTATAATACTTTAAAATGTATTTTTAACTATAATTTACTTGAGAAGGATGTAAGCTTTTATCACTTTTTTAAGATAAAGTGAATATAGACACTGTTTTAAATAAAAATACCACTGTCATGATCTTTGAATTATATTGAATTCTTTTGAATTCTATTGGATTTCTGTGAATTCTTTTGAATTCGCCCTGATTTTTTTGGAATTCTCTTCAAATTCACTGAATTTGATGCATCTTTTTTGGATTTTCAATTTTTTGAATTCACTGTAGAGATTTTTAAGTTCACCCTGAATTCTTGAGAATTTTATCAGAATTCTATTTACTTCCAATCATCTAAATTCAATTGAACTTTTTTAAATTTTAATAATTTTCTTGAATTCCCTTGAATTCTTTTAAATTCACTCCAAACTTAATGAATTCAATTATTTTTTTTAGTATTTGTTAATTGTTTTCAAATCACTCGATTTTTTTTTTAATTCATGAATTTTTATGAATTTCATCGAATTCTTCTCACTACCCTTGTACTCCTCTACAATCACTCGATTTTTATTTAATTCATTGCTGAAATATTTTTTAAGATCATACTTACATTTTATTGAATTTGCTCTGAAAACGAATATTCAACAAAATAATTTAATTTTATTAATTCAATAGTTAATTTTTTTCTTTAAAAAAAGAAACGGGTTTTCAATAAAATAGTTCAACTTTTAATCAAAAAGATGAATGTATAACTAAAGTAATGCATCTCCAATCAAAAAAATGAATTTTTAACAAAGTAGTTGAACTTTCAACCAAGTAGTTACATTTTCAACTGAAAAATATAAATTCACAATTAAAAATGGAACATTTAAATTTTTAGTTAACGCAATTGATTTTCAACAAAAAGATACGAATTTTCAACCAAATAGACGAATTCTCAAACAAGAAGATTAATTTCCAACAAAAAAGGCGATTTTTAAACAAAATACGTGAATTTTCAATCGGATAGAGAGTTGGATTTTCAACTGAAAACATAAATTTACAATCAAAAATCAAATAGTTAAATTTTTAACAAAATAGTTAAATTTTTCACAAAAATAGTTTAATTTTTCACAAAAATAATTTAATTTTCAACCAAAAAAGATGTAGTTTCAAGCAAGAATTTTAATTTTCTACCGATAAATCGGAATTTCAATATTGTACATGAATTTTCAACGAAGAAAAACAAAGTTACACCTAAAATGTAATAGTTAAATTTCCATTTAAAAAAATTAATTTTGAAAAAAAAATTAATCGAACAAATGAATTTTTTTAGTATTTATAAATACTACAACGTAAAAAAGTCGTCCTCACTCTTTTCCTTACACAAGTTACAATTTGAAATAGTAAAATTTATTAAATTCCAGCAAAAAGGTGTGTGCAGAATTCAAATGAAGCATTTTATATGATAAATTCAGCCATCTTCTACAAAATAAACAATTCTCCTTTAATTTAAAGAAGGTAATTTCTTGTAATTTGTATGAATTCTTATTATTAATACATTTTTTAATTCGATAAATGATTTTTCATGATTTTTTGATTGATCGATTACAGGCCTCGGACTCGATTAAGAATTCATCTTTTTTTATTAAAAATTTTCGGAAAAACAACCCAAGATACGAAAAAAATAATAGACAAAAGTTGTTCACCCTTACAAGATCTATAAATTTGTTACTAATCATTTTTTGATGGAGCGCGTAGTACATATTTGTTTTAATCATAAACAATAAAATTAAAAATAGCAAATAAAAATGTTTGTACAAACGACACAAGCTGCGAAAAAATATGAATCGACAAAAATTGTGCACCCAAAAAAGATATACAAATTTTTTTTTAATTCACTTTTTGATAGGAAGCGTAGTTATTGTTTCAATCGTAAAAAATAATATTAAAAATAACAAATACAATTTTTCAGACAGACGACACAAGCTACAAAAAAAGATGATTAGAAAAAAATTGTGCACCCAAAAAAGATCTACAAAGTTTTTTATTAATCAATTTTGATAGGATGCGTACGCGTATGTTTTGTTTTAATCGTACAAAATAACAGTACATTTTTTTTATTGTGAAAAACGACACAAGATAAGAAAAAAATTAATAGACAAAAGTTGTTCATCCAAAAGAAATGTACAAATTTCTAATTAATTATTTTTTGGTAGGATACGTATTTTTTGTTCAAATTGTAAAAATTGACATTGAAAGTAAACAAAATAATTTTTTGGAATAACTATACAAGGTGCAATAAAATGTTAATCACCAAAATTATTTTTTTATAGGATGCGCACTTTTTGAAATTATGAAAACAAAACAATAAAAATACATTTGTTTCAATATCAATGCATATTATGAACTGTAATAATATAAATTTATTGAAATGATACATTTTTTAGGGTATTTGAGAATGAAAATTAATACAAAATAAAGTACAAATATTAATGTAATAATGAAAAATAACTTTTGTACTTTATTTTGCAATATCTGAATAAGCAGTCCCATACCGATGTACAGAAATAAATATAATATACATTTGATATAATATAGTTGAACTTAATGTAGAAAAGTTCGCACTTTCAACTAAATCGTGTGCGAATTACGAGTTAGGTGATGAGAATATGTTCGTTAAAACCGAAGGAGCTTCAACAAAAGAGAATTGAGGGGCTGACAGCAAAAGCGGGGTAGAAATGTCGTCGAAGCAAAAACGAGTTAAGAACGTTAAGTGCGGGCGAAAGCGAGTTAAAAAGAAACAAGTATAACGAGGATTGTATTGTATATTATAACAAAAAAGTATAATACAATGAAAGATTATAATATAATCTACCGTACTATTATATCGTTATATTATAATATAGGATACAATCTTGGTTATCCTTGTTTCTTTTTAACTCGTTTTTGCTCCGACGAGTTTTTTACTCCGCTTTTGCTATCAGCCCCTCAATTCACAATCACGAAAAGACTGTTGTCGATGCTTTGACCTTTAATTTTGAAAGGACCTTTCGCGCATAGCGAGGTAACTATATTATCGAGCATGAAGCGCGAGATCCAACAGACGCGCGCCCTGGGCGCGTTCAAACCTGCAAGCCGCGCGCGCGCAGCGCGCAATGAGAATGTGCCCGCACAGCGGGCAGATTTTTTTGGTTTAAAAACGCAACAGATAATCCTAGAAATAATCCTTTTCGTTTAAAAATTAACTTTTTTGATGAAAATTCAACTATTAAGTTTAAAAAATTTAGAAACTGGTGTAATTTGTTCAAAATTCGTTATTCTGCATCAACTTTAAATTATGTTGATGAAAAAAATGTAACTATAAAAAACCGATTTTTAAAATATTATTGAGTGCTAAAAACAATTGCAATACATATTTTTAGAAATCCTTTGGTCAGTTTCAAGATATTATTGGTGAAAATAAGCACACACACACACACATCCGGACAATTGCTTAGAACATTGTATTAGACAATTTTAAATTGAGGAAGGTTTAATTAAATGAATTTAAAAATTATGGAACATGTTACCATCACGAAGCTTCCTCTAGGAGGAAGCAAAATTGATGTATTTCGTTAAAAATTAACTTTTTGGTTGAAAATTCATATTCTCGGCTCAAACCTATTCCCCTTTCCAACTTCGTTATTCACAGAAATAATGTTGGTCAAACCCCTACCCCTTTCTAAAGTCTCGTGGGGAGATGTAGTAGTAGTAGTAGTAGTAATATACCATTAAGCCATTTCCCTTTCAGGGTAGGCGTGACACTACCCGATTCGGGTAGTGTTTCTAGGTGGATAGTTTCTTGTAGTGAATAACTACAAGTGTGGGCTCACCACACCCACTCACTTCAGTGATCGGACGAGAACTGGTTTTTTCAGCGTGGCCGTGGGGAGATGTAAATAAAATTAAATAAAAAAATATATAACTGCAGTGATTAGTCGCAGGAATACTTACGTTTTCGGCAGATGCTAGGTATGAGATGCTCATATTCATCATAAAATATCTCGAAAAATTTCACGCGTACGAAAAAATTGGATAAGGCATAAAATGTGTATTTTGACTAGGTCTACAACTTTTGTTGGAATTGTTTTTTTTTTTTAATTTTTAGGGGTTCTCGAGATAAACGTAAAAACCCATGATTTTTATGGGGTTTTTATGGTTTTTAATAGGAAAGTCAAATTTGTGCCAATTTTCACTATGATTTTCGTAATCAGCGCGTTAAAATACATGAGTAATGAGTATACGAAGTTTAAAAAAAATCAGAGGTAAAGGCTACTCGGAACTTTATCCCAGGAAAGTGTGGCGAAAAATAGTTTATAATAAATGTGTGGTGAAGAGTGTAATTGGAGTGAGAGACACTTGGTGGATGTAATTGAAATAAAGATTATGGATCTTACTGTTTGATTATCAGCAAGATTGCGTATTTTTGTATTATTTATGGCACATGATGACTTTCTGAAGCTCTTCGCCTGGGGTGATTGTTAGAAAGATTGACCAGTGACCTGGGTCGGAGCAGTGTTGTGGAACGAACGTGTAATTTAAATAAGCAACACGGGAATTCCAGAATTATCTGAAATTCTACCACCCCCCCCCCCTTTTACATTTCCTTCTTTCACTTTTCTTATAGTGTATGAACTCCTTGATCCCCGACAGTATAACGCGGCTAGAAGCGATTGATTCACTCTTACCCCGAAAGGGATTTGGCTTAATGGTATAACAATAATAATAATAAAAACTTTTATCATGAAATAAAATTACTTACTTGGAGATTTTGATTGACTTAATAAGAACACATTTCGTCCCCGAGAGATTCTGCGACTTCAAGTGTAGAATCTGCCTGATTTGAAATGAATTCGGTCAACAGGATTAATTAAATTTTGCCATTTTTAAGGTACACTGGAACTTGCATTTAATTCCGGTTGTGGGCATTGCTTGCTGTGGTCTTCAAACTAAATCTAGACCGTTCAAACATGAACAGTCAAGACCGCATGAACGATTTCTGTTGGATTTAGACGTATGTCGCAACCTGATGCAACTAACGCGCTGAGAGTGCGGCTCTCAGGCTGTTTGTCACGCTTCACTGAACATATCCCCCCTTGCGGCCCGGCGGCATCAATTCTCGAGAACGCAGTTATTCCGAACTAATTACATCTAAGTTCCACTTTAAATAAGTTATAAATGTAGTGTACATCAGTACACCAGACTCTCCGTTCATGAACGCGCGGTTTATGAATTCCAAGAATTGCTGGCTTACGCAGTTTCTCAGGGGGCAGGGAGAGAGACAGTTGCAACTCCGCCTCGGAAGAGACGCAGTGCACTAGTACTCAGTCGAGTATATTGCGCAATATTATGGAAACGGTTCAGGCGGCCCTGACTGTTTATGTTTCGATACTCGCGCTTTATGCACAAGACTATTTGCAGGCAACCCCCGACACTGTGCATGAACTGAGAGTCTGGTGTATTGATTTTCATATTTTCTAGAACTAACCTTCGGAAAAACATTGCGGATAATTTTAAAGATTGGCATTATTTATGGATGGTTTTAAACTTCAACCGACTTGTTTGTACGAGAGAAAGTAATAATCCTTATATCAAATAAAGAGCAAATTCTTTAAGAAAGAAGCCAGCTTTTTATTTGAGTTACATATTTGTACCACCCGTAAGGAATCATATATTTTCGGTGAAAAAGATTAACTTCAGAGCAAAATATTAAAGTAGTGTTATAGAATTAAGAACTCAAGTTCATTTTTCGTAAGATATCAATACCCAAAAACGAGAATATCATGTCAGTTTTTTCTTTTTCGCGTTTCTCTGTCATTAAACTTAGTTTTCTAAAAATCACAGTATATTTTTAATTTAAAGAAAAAAAAACAACATTTTTTTCGTATAGTTAACTAAGAAACCAAATCATTCTTGGAACGGAATTGAGCAATAAAATTGTTTCCGCTTCAAGAACATTAAGCACTGCACTTAAGTCCAGGCTTTAATTTCTCTGTTCTTTTTGTTCAAAAAAATTATATTTGGTATTTGAATTTTTCTACGGTATGAATTCTAAAAATCGTTCTTACTTTAAGGCATATTCCATAGCCTCGGGCTGAGGAAGATTTTTTCCCATTCTCCTGAAATACCAGAAAAAAAAGATCTTTTTAGAATATTACTCTTTCGCTGTTTAACAAAAACATAAATTATATTTTAAGATTTGTGTTTATAATATGATTTATATAACACAAGGCCCGCGGACGTGCGACTTTTTTGACTTTTTTCGACTAGAAAAAATGTTACCATTTTAATTGAGAACATTAAAAATTAAATAATTTCTCATAAAAGCCCTATACTTACAATTTTTAAAATCACTAGCGTTGAAAATTGAACAATTTCTAATTTCTTGAATCCGTCTTCAAAATTTTAGTTATTTTCAATTTACAAACCGTGACAGCTGGACGTTTTGACGTCGAAAACATTCAAAATCGATTAGTTTCAAATTCAATTAGATGCTTCACAGTCGTTCCCCTATTCCCCCTTGTCCCGTTATTGAAAGAATTTCTCTTTTTACATTTTCATCCTAATGAGAAGGTATTGGTTTTATGTAAAATTTGACTTGGTCGATTTTCATCAAACCTCTACGCTCTGGCACCCCCTGATTCAGAAAAATCGTTTTTAACGAAGCCGTCTGTCCGTCTGTCTGTCTGTAGTCTGTTTTCAAAAAATTTCCCCTTTTCCTCGTTTTCCTTCGTTTAAATGTGAACTGAATTCATAGAACACAATAAAAAAATCCAACTATTTTTTGTTGAAAGTTCATTCTTTTTGGTTAAAAGTTTTGGCTGTTTGATTGAAAATTTAATTATTTTGTGGAAAATTCAACTATTTTGTTAAGGAGTAATCTTTTTTGGTGGAAAATTTAACAGTTTTGTCGTGTTTTGTTAAACATTCGCCTTTTTGTATGTCCCCTTGTTTCGTTTTTTTGGTATGAAAATTTAAATATTTGGTTAAAAGTTCATCTATATTTTTGAAAATTCGTCTATTTTGGTTGAAAGTCCAACTGTTTGGTTGAACATGCAAATGATGGGTTAAAGTTTTTTTCGAAAATTCATCTATTTCGTTAAAAGTTCATCTTTATTGGTTGAAAACGATCTATTTATTGCGATTTCAACTTTTCAGGCTGATAATAATTCAACTTTCATATAAAAAATGCATCTTTTGGCTTGAGAATTCATCTTTTTTGGTTAAAAATAAACTTGTTTGTTAAAAATGTAACTTTCTTCTCTACAAGCTTATATTTAAAAATTAATGTTATTGCATGGGGCCCCTCATTAGTATCCAAGATGATTCGTTTCAGGCGCGTCTATCACTCCACTAACACTTTTCGTCACACAGTTCTTAAACATTTCTCTCCACACAACCCTCTTTTGCAATACAACTTTTGCTTCCTCTACATTCATACAACTTTTTATGCATGCTCTTGTATTTCTGTGGCTCATTATATCATGTGGCTATAGTATCTCATTCACACATTCCCACCACTTCTTCCTCGTACAGCTCAAAAAATTTGAATGTATAAAAATATATATATATATAAATTTATATATATATATATATATATATAATATTATATATGTATATATTTTTATATATTGCAATTTTAGTTTTATTTTTTATATTTTTACTTCTGGTAATGGCTACTACACTGTCAATAAACTTCCTACCCTCGTTTATACGCTTTAATATCTCTCCATCTGTCTTTCCATCTTTAGTAAATAAATTTCCAAGATACACGCAATTATTAACTTGTTCTATCCTCTCTTTGTCTAAGGCAATGCTGCATACTACTCATCTACTCAACATTCTCTGCAAGCCTTCGATTGACTCTGCCATAACATCCTTATCATCTGCAAACGCTAACCAACCCACTTTAACAGTCCCGATATCGACACCTTCTTTACCTAATAGAGCCATTCTTAGACATGTATACATGAATATAATGAATAGCCAAGAGGACAATGCATCCTTGCCTAACACCCTACCTAATATCAAACCAATCACTCAGTTGTCACTTTTACCTTTACACTCGCTTTACTGCCTGCATATATTACTTTTATTGCTTTTAGGAACGAACCATTGACTCAATACTATGTTGTTCACCTCATCAAAGGCTTTTTCCAGATCAACAAATACGCATAAATCTTTTTCGCTTACTTTCAGACTTTTCTCTGTGATCTGTCTAAAGCTATATATCTGATCCGCACATGATCTTCGTGGCATAAATCCTCATTGGATTTCCCAGAGTGTTTCTTCTGTTGTGGCCATGACCTTACGAATAAGTATTTTTGAAAATATTTTGCCTACGGTATACTTAGTAAGCTGATTTCTCTACAGTTATTGGAGTTACATTTATCACCCATTCCCTTGTAGATTGAAACGATAATCGCCTCACTCAAATCATTTGAGACTTCCCCTTTCTCAGCACATATGTTCATCAACTCTTACGCGCTCTTAAGCATTTCAGTGATAATACCATCCACATCAGCAGCGTTACCATTCTTCAGTTTCTTAATTATAGCTCTAATCTCAGATGGACAGGTTACTGTCTCGCCACTTTCAATGGGATTTTCTAACCTATCGTCTTTTATGTCGCAGTTGTTATGCTCAACTAGTATTTTTACTTTTCTGTTCTTATCCTTATAATCATTTTCTAGTCTATTTCTCTCATAATTGCTAAGGCCTAGCTGTGATATTCAACTTTCTGAAATACGCTTGCTTCTCCTCATCAATAGCTACCTAGATTTCATGCATTTCATCGTTCCACCAAGCACCAACAGTCGTTCATCCTAGAACCCCAGTACCACACATTTCAGATGCACTCCCAACAATGATTTCCTGTAACATTGTCCATGTGCCCTCTATATTTTTATTGTGTATAGACGTCTCTTAAATAATCTCTTGAAATTCCTTTCAAAGGATTGAGCTCCCTGGAAATCTCTTGAAATCCTTAAAAAACTTTAGAAATCCCTTAACATTCTTTGCGAGTTTCCGTTGAAATTCCACGAAATATTTCGAAATATTACGAGTTCCCTTGAAATCTTTGAAATCCCTTTAAAATTCATTCAAATTTTAAAAATCCGTGGGAATGTTTCCGAATCTCTTGAAATTTTCGTATTATTTATTACTGTCACCAGTAGTGGGTATAAAACTGATAAATTAACTTGTTGAATTCATGCAGAGACATCATCAATTCTTAACGTACGCAAAAAACGTCTAATTAATAAATCACCGAATGGAAATAGACCAGTGCCAATTCAAGAAGTACCGTACATTGTAAATATTTTAGTAAATGGAATTATTAACTGTGCAGGAAGTATATTAACGTCTGAACTTGTATTAACTGCTGATCACTGTGTAAATATAGAAAATGTGACGATCAAAATTCTATCTGGCTCAGAATATGCAGATCGTGGAATAGAGCACAATCTAATCGGAAAATTGATACACCCACACTATAGAAAATCTATGCCTGGGAACGATATCGCCTTGCTTAAAATTTCACCACCTATCAACTTGACCCATTCACATAATCGAAAAATAGACCTCTATAAAGGAAATGTGCCATTACATACTTTTGCTACCATCAGTGGCTGGGGGTGTATCGGAGAAACAGGGTGAGATTTATCAAATAACAAAACGATTTGAATGTTTTTTTATGGAATTGATCATTTATTAAATGACAAAGAAAATTGTACTGACAGAATATTGAAAAAGGTTATAATTTTTAGGATTTGGTAGCCCCGGGTGTAGAAACTCTTATACTTTCGGCTGGGTGTCCGTGCGTCCGTCGCGTCGGTCCGTTAATCCGTGACTAAGTTAGTCATCCAACTGTCTAACATTGTTTAAGTTATTCAGATTGATTCGAAAATGTTCAAAAAAGCAATTCTTGTTTTATTATTATTGTGACTGGAAGCTCATTCATCAAAAGACCACTTTACATAAATCGGAAAGAATTAATTAATCTAACTTTAATTATTGTTTACTTTAAATATAAGAATCTTCTTTCCTATCTATAAGTTTTCAAAATGTTTCGTAAACTATTCAATTCTTCGAGCTTAAAAGACTTCCACTTTGACTGATATAATTTGCAGTTTAGTTCCGATTACATTAAAATAAAACATTGTTAGCGACCATCTTTCGTTTATTCCAATATTTTTTACACCCTATTGTAGAATTAAATCAACTTTTCTTCAATAAATTAATTTTAAATGTTTTTAAAATAAAAATTCCTTGATTTCAGAGGGGTGTCCGAATATCCCAATGAATTACGATCTATGTTTGTTTGCATAATCAGCCAGAAAAAGTGTAGGTGGCACTATCCAATACAAGGTGCAATAACAGATATGGAAATTTGTACTTTTAATGAATGTAGAGAAAAATATATCGGCAATGGTGATTCTGGCGGTCCTTTGGTTGTCCATGGTCAACTGATTGGTGTTATGGCTTGGAGTAGAACTGATCAAAGTGAAGGAAGTCCTGATGTTTTTATGAAGGTCTCACATCCTCTGTTCAAAAACTGGATAATTTCAAATATTTACATTATAGAGGGATACTAATTGAAGGAAACTTGAATCGACTTGCACGTAACGTGATATTCTTTATCGAATAAAGGTCAGCTTTGTATGAGGTTACGACTTATCCACAGATTAATGTACTCTTTTCAAACTTTTTATTAATAAACTAAATAAAATATCATGTTGAAATTTTGGAAAATCAAAGACATGTAAGTTTATCAGTCCACTGCTGGCTAGGTCTGGCCCATTGGAGTTTGTATTTCAAAATTGTATTATTATTTTTTAAATTATTTTATGTTTTGTTCTTGATGTTTTAATTAAAATTTTTTGAATTTTGTTATTTTTTATATGCAAATGATAAATCTACTGGAACGACTCAATTGACTGATCCAATTATAGAAATATTTTAAAGTCATTCAAAATAAGATGGATATTGTTAATAAAACTTTTAAATAAAACTTCCATCTTATTTTTCAGCCAGAGCAGAAGTATATCCTACAATTTTAACAATATTGTTGATATTTTCATACCAATTTTAGATATATTTTGTTTATTATCGGGCTTATTATCAATCTTTTTCAATCACAAGGAATTTCAAAACAAATAAAAATATAAATTTTAAATATTTTAGAAATTATATTCAAATAGTCTGACAAACCATACATATATTGTAGCCGTATGCTACCCGTTTAGTAGTTTTCTACTAATTCATAGACTAATTCAATTATATTTGTGACAACATTACTACAGCAACACTAGAAAACTACAATATCATGTATTTTAATGCTACCTTTGACGTTTCCATAATAAAGTAATATAAGTAAGTAGGTACCATTTGGTTACCAAATGAAATTGTAAAAATTGAACTACTATACAGAAATATTTAATATTATTACTGAATTATTATATTATATGCAGAGATTTTATTTTAACTAGAAGGGCGATATTTCAAATCTTATCCCGTTTTCTGATTATTCGGCTTCTCTTTGCTTTATCCTCTTCCTGCAAGTACCTTTATCAACTTGAGTAATCTTGTTCACTGTTGAGTTGCTCCCACCTGTTGGCCTTCTGGCTTAGATTTGCTTTGCCACAGATGGAGGATTAATTTTCTCCTTAATATGCGCGATTATAATTTCACACACGAATACAAGAATTGCTAACAAATATCCAAAAACGAGAAGAACAATTATTTGCCTACGCAGTTGGGTATGTTCAATACTTTCAGATTGCACAGTGCAGTTTTCACCAGATGTACCTCTTGATACGTTAATTGGTATTTGCGACCACTTATTGATAAGGCCAGACTCTGAGATTCGCAATGTTAGGTTGTCAAAGCGCCGCACAAAGGGAGAACCTGGTTCCATTGCCCAACATTTTACAAGCGTTTGCAATTTTTCATTCATAATCTTCATAATAGACTGGCCACAAGAATCTCTGTTAGTTCGCAGTGCTAACAGGGCGTTCTCTTCTGGTACAAAGCACGCGATATTTCTATCGTGAAGCATTTGATCTATACAATCGACGAAGGTGATATTGCGTCGAAGTGTTTTCTCTAATAACAAACGTGTAATTCCTTCAGCAAATTCGTACACGTAAAAAAATGCAATATCCGGCATAATAAGTGTGAGTTCGGAGGAAATAACATCCTGCAGTGAATCAAAATGAACT
>CAKNYM010051868.1:95859-107239 GCA_932195095.1 Andricus curvator | reverse complement strand
TTCAAAGAAAATAAAAAATTAATAAAAAATTTAATATATCTCCAAGGTTTTCAAGGGATTTCAAAGATTTCTAGGGATTTGAGTGGACTTTCATTTGTTTTAAAGATGTCAAGTGATTTCAAAGAGTTTTTTAAGATTTCCAAATATTTCAAGAGATTTCTAGTAAACTTTAAAAAATAAATGAAATGAAATAAAATTTCAAGGGATTTCTAGCGATTCAAACATTTCAAGGGATTTTAAGGTATTTCAAGGAATTTCACAAGATTTAAGGGTTTCATCAAACTTCCAAGAATTTCGAGGGATTTCAAAGATTTCTAGGATTTTTGAGGATTTAAACTTTTTTCAAAGATGTTAAGAGATTTCAAAGATTTCTGAAGATTTTGAAGGATGTTTACTTTTTTCAAAGATGTCAAGAGATTTCAAAGATTTGTGGGGATTTTTAAGGATTTTTACTTTTTTCAAAGATGTCAAGGGATTTCAAAGAATTTGGTAGGATTTCTAAATATTTCAAGAGATTACTGGTGAACTTTGAAAAAGAAATGAAATTAAATAAAATTTCAAGGGATTACTAGCGATTTGTCAGATTTAAGGGATCTTAAGGTATTTCAAGGAATTTCACAAGATTGTAGGATTTTATCAAATCTCCAGGGATTTCAAGGGACTTTAAATTTTTCTAGGGATTTTAGAGGATTTTCACTTTTTCAAGTATGTCAAGGGATTTCCAAGAATTTTGTAGGATTTCCAAATATTTCAAGACATTTCTAATAAATTTTGAAAAATAAATTAAATGAAATAAAATTTGAAGGGATTTCTAGCGATTCAAATATTTTAATGAATTTTAAGGTATTTCAAGGAATTTCACAAGATTTAAGGATTTTATCAAAGCACCAAGGATTTCTAGGTATTTTTGAGGATTTCAACTTTTTTCAAAGATCTCAAGAGATTTCACAGATTTCTGGGGATTTTGAAGGATTTTTACTTTTTTCAAAGATGATAGTTTAAGAGATATTTAAAAGATTTGAAAAGATCCAAACTTAATTTAAAACTGGAAAAGATTTCGAAAAATAAAAAAATAAATTTAGATTTTTGAAGATTCATTTTCAATTTATTTTAAGATTTCAAAAAAATTTTAAATAATAAATATCAATTGATTAATTATTAATTTGGAAAAGATTCCAAAATAATTTGAAACGTGAAAAGATTTTAAAATATTTGTAACACAATTTAAATTTTTGAATATTTAATAAGATTTCCAAAAAGTACCTGAATAATTTTAAGGTAATTTTTTTACCTTTGCAGGATTTTCAAAAAAATTGTAGGAAAAATTTGAGTTCCAAGATAATAAAATTATTATTAGCTTCCGGGAAAATTGTTAAATGATTTTTTTTAAACACATTTCCAAGAGAATATTTAAAAAGATTTTTAAAAAATTTCAAATAATAAATATCAATTGATTAATTATTAATTTGGAAAATGTAGAGAAAATTTCAGTTCCAAGATAATAAATAATATAATAATAATTATTATATTTTTAAATTTTTAATAGTTTTTAAACTTTCCTGACTTTTTTTTTAAATTGTGCAAAATTTTAAAAATTGCCTTAAAATCTTCCCGACTCTTTTTTGACAACTTTTTTAAAGTTTTCGAAATGGTTTAAAATGTTTTTGAATATTCGCTTAAAAATAATTTTTCAAAATAAAAAATGATTTTTAATTTCCCTGGAACCTTAAGAAAATGTATTACTTTGAAATATTTTAAAATATTCTCTTCAAATGAATTTAAAAAAATAATTGTACATTTTTTCAGAAACTCAAAAAATTTTTTTATCCTCTTCAAATCTTTCAAAATTCTTAAAAAGTATTTTCTTTCGGTATCTTAAAAATCCATATTTTTTCAACATTTTTTGAATTCTCAGAAATGAACAAATTGCAAACATCCACTAAAAGTCATATTCACACAGAATGCAATCAGTCAGGCTTTCGAACAACAAATTTAGAAACTGAAAAAATTGAGAAAATTTAAAAAGATTTTAAAACATTTCAAAAGATTTCTAAAAATATCCGAGAAAAAATCCAGAATATCTTACGGCAATTGTTTTTAATTTTTAAAGATTTTAAAAATTTTTAAGAAAAATTCGGGCCAGTTAAAATGATATTTAGGAATTTTAGAAGTGTTGAAGTGATTAAAAATATTATTAAACTTGAAAAGATTTTCTAATATTTATAAAATATTTATTTAAAAAAAAAACGAATTTTCAAGAAATAGTTACATTTTCTATAAAAAATATGAACTTTTCACTAAGAGGATTTATTTTGAACCAATAAAAGAACGAATAGAAGAGTTAAATTTTCAACCAAAAACAAAGAATTTTCACAAAATGGTTCATTTTTCAATAAAAAATAACAAAATTTAACCTGGAAAATTAATTTTCTTAAAAAAAACAACGAATTCAAAGAATATATAATTCAGTGAATTATAATCAAGAAAAAAATTAATAATTTAGATTGATCTTGAACAAATAAAAAAGCAAATAGAATAGTTAAATTCTCAAACAAAAACAACGAATTTGCAAAAAATAGTTAAATTTTCAATCAAAAACATTAATTTTTAACCTTCGAAATTAATTTTCTACCAAAAAACAACGAATTTCAAAGAAAAAATAATTAAATTTCAAAAAAAAAAAAAAAAAAAGAATTTGTAACCAAACAGTGAAATTTTAAAACAAAAAACAATGAATTTTCAAAATATAGTTACATTTTCAATCTAAAAGATAAACTTTAACCTGGGAAATTGATTTTCTACCAAAGAACAACATATTTGACAAAATATACTCTAATTTTCAAACAAGAAGATTTATTTTCTACCAAAAAACAACAAATTAAAAAATTAAAAAAAGTGTTATTTTCTTTAGCTAAAATATTCATATTATCGAAATTAAAATCAAAAAGGTGGTCAAAATTCCAAGAGTGTAGTGACAAACCTGTGTTTGAATTGCCAATTCTGCAATATCTTTTACGTTCGCTTATTCTCGTTTTTAACCTTCTGCCAGTTTCACTAACGTAAATTTTATTGCAACCTTTGAATTTTATTAAATAAATTACGTTTGATAAATTTTCAATTTTTTCTGAATATTTTTTATTTGTAAGACAATTTTCCAATTTATGATTATTTCTGAAATATACTTTAATGTTGAATTTTTTCAAGGCACTTTTTAATCTCTCTGATAAACCTTGTACGTATGGCAACGAAACACGTAGATCAGTTTTTTTGTAATTATCTAACCATTCATTATGTTTACTGGAACTATTGTAAATTTCATGAATTCTTTCTTTAATAAAACTTTCTATTAAAGGTAGTGGAAAATTGTTTTGCTGTACTGTCATTTTTGATTGATCTAAATTTTCTTTCCTGAACGTGAAATCACTTAGTTTTATGCATCTATCTATTAATCCCTTAATTGTATTTCGCGCGTCTTCTTCCGAGATTATCATATGTAGTATACCTCTCGGTGTACCGGTAGCGCCACACTTTAAAGGTGAGAGAAATTGGAAGCTGGTCACTGCCTCACGTCTCCTCTCATATCAGCGATCATTCCTTTGTTTTTTGTAACGAAAGTGTCACACGTTTTTTGCAAAGTCGAACTAAAATGTATAAAAGAAAATACCGAAGTCGTTCAAGCTCCTTAGTTGAGGAGGAGGAGTATTGGATAAAAAAGAAAATAAGACGATTAGAAAGAAAATTGGAGAATCGACGACTAGATGAGCGGGATTGGGAAAGGAGAAGTAAGCACCAAATAGGTTAGATTAATTGCGTAGTTGCCATGGCAAATATAACGAGTATATCGGTGGCCACGTGGCCAGGCTTTACAAGTGTTTTATTTTCTCACTTATCTCGGTTGTATCGGTTTTTTAACCGTGGTTAGACGCATTATTGTCTGTTATTGTGAAATAAATAGGATTCTCGTTGTTATTTCATAAATTTTTGAGCGAGTGGACATTTTATTTTATTCAGAAGAAGCAATGTCTGCGAGGCGTTTGTTTCCCTTTCTTGGAGTTTTTTTCTCTTTTCTTTTTCTCAGTGTGTTGACAAGTGGCCCCTTTGTACTAACGGTCTGCAACCGCTGGTACATTGATGAATGCGGGTTTGGGTCGATCGCATGTTTCGATCCAATCGATTCATGGAGTGAAACGTGAAAAAGGAAAATTTCTTGCAAGGCGTTTTTTGTTTCTGTTTTGTTTTTTCTTTGTGACATTTCATATCCTGTCCCAACCAAATTTAATTGTAAAACTACTTAAAAGTAATTCCTTGTCCTAGCGGTCTGCAACCGTTAGTAGACATAATTAGGCTGTTGTTCTGTTAAATCTCATGTTTCGATCCAATCGATCGTTTTATTTTCAATAATTCACTTCAATTATTTTATTTAAATTGTTTTATTTCAATTATTTTACTCAAAATTCCTCTACATATGAAGAAATTTTCAATCGGTCCACAGGAGGTCATGCCACTTACCGTTCAAGAAGGTCATCACCACGTGCTAGTTCTTCGAGAGAATATAGTCCTCGCAAGGATTATTATCGTTATAATCATAGAGACAGCAGCGAAAGATTTTATAGAGATGATCGATATTATGAAAGAAGTTCAGGACTTAGTAGTAGTTACTCGACGGAGGTCGATGCTGGTGTTTCGGAGAATGAATCGACTGCTCCAAATAAAAATACGGGTCAAAGTCAGGGTGCAGCGAAGCAGACTGTTAATGCGTCAGGCTCAGCTGTTACAGATGCGGCAGGTTCAGCTGCTATAGATGCAGCAGATACTGGTAACGGTGCAGCTGATAAAAATAAAGATGCAGAAAAAGCGGAAGACAAGGTCGAGGATTCACAGAACAATATTCAATCGCTTGCAAATAAGACTTCAGCACCAAAGGATTGGCTTTCTGCAGAGGAATTAGAGGCGTTGGGCAGAGAATAGATCCAGACAGAGCGTTGGCTCCGGAAGCTCATGTGGATTTAGTCATAAGAGTTCAAGAGATTATTATAAAAGGTTTGCCTGCAGACGAGAAAAAATCATTGGTGAAAAAATTTCCTCCTCCGAAGAACTGTCTTTTTTTGGATCCTCCCAAGTTAAATATGGAGGTTAGAGCAGCTTTGCAAGAGGCGCATGGTGCAGTTATAAACAGAGATTGACCTACTATGGATACCCAAGCAAGAATTACGGCTGGCCTTGGAGGTTTGATGAGTTTAGCATCACTTGCCCTCGGTTTAGAGAATGAGAAAAAACTTGAGATATTAGGGATCGCGAGTGGCTTGTTGAGGTTGTTCTCAGATCTACAATTTGAGGAATCTTCTATTCGAAGAAATTTGATTGTAAAGAACATTGATGCAGCGTTGCGAGATACTCTTGGTTCCACAGATGTAAATGAATGGTTGT
Organism: Andricus curvator; assembly: GCA_932195095.1. NCBI lineage: Eukaryota > Metazoa > Arthropoda > Insecta > Hymenoptera > Cynipidae > Andricus > Andricus curvator. Next base: position 101,812 of record CAKNYM010051868.1, on the reverse strand, counting down.
TTGGTTTAAATTTGGAGGATAAGCTTAAGGCTGCTAAGGCGTTGGCCGCTTCAAGTGGCGTTCTTAAGTCGAAGAAGCAACCGGTGCAAGATAATTCAGCAAAAAACTTCAGAGGCCCGCTACGTCGACAGGTAACCAGACGACAGAACAATCAGACGCCTGGCGGGCAGAGATATCCAATGCGCAACCAGAAGCCGAGTTACAGGGGATCGCAGAGGCCACCTTACCGAGTGGGACGCGGGTAGATGCGGTGAGTTATGCAGGTTGCTTAAAGAAATTCCTTAATTGTTGGGAGAATTTAACGTCAAATAAGAACGTACTGAGTTGGGTCAGGGGTTATAAAATTCCTTTTTCGTCTGAAGTTTTTCAATCTGCACCTCCCAGCGAAACTCAATGGTCTCTAAAGGAAAGTGAAATAATAAGTAAAAGAATTTCCGATTTACTAGTAATAGGGGCTATTCAAAAAGTTGAATCTTGTAAGGGTGAATTTCTTTCAAAAATTTTTACAACTCCCAAGTCGGACGGTTCTTAAAGTTTAATCTTGAATCTCAAACAGTTGAATAAGTTTATTCTTACTGAACATTTTAAATTAGAAGATGAAAAGACGGTGCGTCGAATATTAAGTCCTGGTTCTTATATGGCGACACTTGATTTGAAAGAACCTTATCATTTAATTTCTGTCGCCGAAACTGATAGAAAATTTTTAAGATTCAAGTTTTTGCGCATTATTTATGAATATACTTGCCTACCTTTTGGTTTGAGCACAGTGCCTTTTACGTTTACGAAAATTATGAAGCCAGTTGTGTCTTATTTAAGGTCATTAGGGTATAGGTCCGTGATTTACCTCGATGATATACTACTTTTGGGAGATTCCGTGACAGATTGTTAGCGCAATATAGAGAAAACTTGCTCGATTTTAAAGAATTTAGGGTTTATAATCCATACAGAAAAAAGTAGACTAACACCAGCTTTACGATGAAAATATTTGGGTTTTATTTATGATTCTGAGAATATGACGGTGGAACTTCCGGAAGAGAAGAAGTTAAGAGTAATTAATCAGATTAGAGTAGTTGAGGCAGCAAAAGAATGTAAGATTCGAGACTTTGCGGCATTTATTGGTACGTTAGGATCATGTTGTTCAAATCTTAAGTATGGACAAGTTTACTTGAGGAATTTTGAATACGAGAGATTTTTAGCACTTCAGAGAAATAGTGATAATTTCGAAGCAAATATGTCTTTAAGGGGTATTTCAAAAAGTGATCTTGAATGGTGGAATGTAAATATTCGTGTTGCAGTTAATTCCATTAATTGTTTCAATCCTCGTATTGAAATTTTCGCCGATGCTTCTCTTTCTGGTTGGGGAGCTGTTTGTGAAGAAAAGCGTGCTCATGGGTTTTGGACAGTGACCGAAAAATCTCTTCATATCAATTGTCTAGAACTAGAAGCAGCGTTAATGGGTCTCAAATGTTTCGCGAATGATCAAAAAAGTTGTGACATTCTTTTGAGGATAGACAACACCACGGCCATAGCCTATATCAATAAAAAAGGGGGTGTGCAATATCCTCAGTTAAATGAGTTAGCGAAAAATATTTGGAACTGGTGTGAAGAAAGAGACCTATGAGTGTTCGCATCACATATATCCTCCAAAGGTAATTTTGATGCAGATTTTGAGTCAAGAAGGCTTGAACCCGAAACGGAATACTCTTTGCCAGATAAGGCTTTTCGTGAAATAATAATAAGGTTTGGTCAACCGGATATTGATTTATTTGCTACAAGGTCAAATAGAAAATGTAAACGCTATGTGTCGTGGAAACAAGATCCGGAATCGAGCGCGATTGATGCATTTACTATAAGATGGGATCAGTATTTTTCCTACGCCTTTCCAACTTTTTCTCTGATCTTGAGAATTTTACAGAAAATAAAATTGGAAAACGCGAAAGGAATTTTAGTGGTTCCTCACTGGCCAGCTCAGGCGTGGCTCCCCATTTATATGTCTTTATTAGAGTCGAAGCTGAATATAAAGTTACTTCAATCTATTAACAGGAAACCGCACCCAATGTGGAAGACGATTACCCTGGTTGCGGGAGTTTTATCAAAGAAGCCTTCAGATTAAAACAAGTGTCACAGAAGACAGCGGAAGTCATGTTATTATTCTTAACTAATTCGACAAAGAAAAATACGATTGTGGATTGAAAAAGTGGTGGAAATTTTGTCAAACAGAGAAGGTCAATCCATTTCACGTTCAATTCCAGAAATTTTGAATTTTCTTACGCAGGAATATGATAATAAAATGTCGTATGGATCTTTGAATAGTTTTCGATCAGCAATTGCCTTAATTCATGGCAAAGAACTATAGCAGAAGACAGTCGTGTTGAAAGATTCTTTAAGGGTGTATCAAAACTGAGACCGTCGAGGCCAAAGTATGATACAACCTGGCACCCAAAGGTGGTTTTAGATCCTATTGGACAGTGGGGGCCTAATGGGGAATTGAGCTTAGATAAGCTCTCATTTAAATTATCCATTTTGTTAGCCTTAGTAACAGGTCATCGTATTCAAACATTGACGTCGATAGATATTCGAAACATTCAGAACGTTGACGGTGGAATGGAGGTAAAAATTCCCGGTCGAATTAAAACTTCGGGTATTAATAAGCCACAGCCTACTCTTGCTATCCCCTTGTTTGCCGAAGATACTCGGATATGTCCTGCTTCAGTTTTTAGGACATATTTAGAAAAAACTCTACCGTTAAGAGGCTCGGAGCAAAAATTGTTCTTATAATTTAGAAAACCGTACGGTCCTGTCTCTACTCAGACTCTTAGTCGTTGGATTAAAAGCGTATTAACAGACAGCGGTATTACAAATTGTTTTAGTGCGTATAGTACACGGCACGCTGCTACAAAGAAACAAATTTTTTTGTTTTTAGGAATTGCAGTAGGAGCATTTTGTGGTGTTTGTCCAAATTTGATCGTTGAATTCTTGTTTTATTTTCGGGAATTCTATACATTATTTCAAATATTGCCCTGACAATGAAAATTTTTTGTACCAATTGGTAATTGATGCTGCATTTTCTGTTTTTATGATTGAAATATCTAAATAATTTAAGGTGATCTCAACTGTCTTTAACAAAGGACTGAGTCGTACCAGAAACAGGTTTTAGAGTTTTTGATAAAAATTTGGCTAAGTTATAAGTAGGTGATCCAATGGAAGACACTGTCAATCTCCATTTTATGTCCGGTTTGTGAACTTTAGGTAGAGCCTAAGCCTTGGCCACAACACTCCCGTGATTTTTTAAACGATAAACTAAATTCTCATTTATATACCTTTTATTTTCCCATCTTGATGTAATATCATTGCATTTATCTTCAATGGTTGGAAATAAGCTGGTGTTAAATTTTTTGTATAACATGTTATTTTGTGAAAGATTTTCAACTGTCTTATTATAATAATTCCTATTAGCTGCTACTGAAATATTACCTTTAACTGCTTTTGAAACAATTACATTTTTGTGATCATTTTGAAATTTTTTAACCGTTTTAGAGACTTTATTAGTCTGTGATAATTTTTCGGACATTTGCTTTTTTATTTTCATCTTCAAAATTTTTTATACATTCTTCAATATTTGCAATGATATTATTCGATGGAATTTTGTTTAAGTTATAAGGAATCCCAAATTTATTTACCAAAGCCAAGGTTTCAGCTACCTCATTTGGAATGGTAACATTGGATAAATTTTTAAACCACTTACTTAATCTTAATTCTCTATATTTGTTTTCATTCTTTAAAAATCTATTTTTGAGTAACTTAAATTTGTTAATGTGAACATCTCTCTGTTCATACTTTAGTCTATGTAAACTTGATTCTTGTGATTCCAAGTATCCCATTATCCCAGAACGTTATGGACCAATTTTTGATAAAAACAAACAACTTCTTAAAACAATTTTTAAGAAGTGAAAATCTTTCATCGATCGATTCAATTGTTACCTTAATAAAAAACGTAAGTTCTATTATTTCGGTCTCACGATAAAATTGAATAAAAAAGACTAGGATTATTCCGAGGCAATTGGCTACCACTAATCTTGATAAACTTTATATATAACTAAGCCATTGAAGAAAATTCTTTGTTTTCAGGCGAGAACAACTAAAATTACTATATTGAATTTAGCGAGGGAATTAGTTGGAGGGATTGAAGAAGCATACAAAATTGCGTTATATAGTTTATTAATATGTCCTTAATAACATCACCATATTTTATTCATAATCTTAAAACTAGAATCAAAAATCCTTTTACCCATGAACAGAAAAAACTAAACGCATGCATCCGCACGATTGATGGGATCCTTCTTAATATCCCTAGCACAGTAAATCCTGAGGTAGCAAAAGTGCTGCAGTTCAATTCAATTGATCCGTAATCTCTATCAATATAAGGAAACAAAAGACGTTGGATCATTCTGTTGCACATCAAATTGATACCTCAATGTGTCCAAATGAAAAGGTGTTGATTTTCACAATACAATTTATATAGGATTTTGAAGCTTCGAGAGTTTACCACGCAAAGCAGCACCTTTTGATTTCATCTCTCCGAGTTCCCTTCTTCTTATTTCGTTTCTCTGAGATGAAACCTTTTCATTTGAACCTTCAAATTTAGCGTGGGTGTGGACTGTACTGTGTCCTGGCTGCCTTACGAGGTGGCTGGTCTGATTCACTATGTGGCTGGGCTGTCTGATAATGTGACTGGGCTGTCTGATGATGTGACTGGGCTTTCTGATGAGATGGCTGGGGTGTCTCATGAGATGACTGGGGTGTCTGGTGAGATGACTGGGGTGTCTGATGAGATGACTGGGGTGTCTGATGAGGTGGACTGCCATCTAACGAGGCTGCCTCAAGACGTAATCTGTTATGGTTCTCGGCTAGTTCATGAGGTGCTAGTAAAACTGCACTATAGATAGGACCTCCTCGCATTGTTATATAAACGTGGTTTGGGAGTGGGTAACAAGGAAGTTCAGGATAGTGGACATGAGTGGGAACGTGAATTTCGAAAGGTTCAGTTTTGAGGAAAAGGTTATCTCCTAGACGTATTTCACATATAACTGGACCATGGGGATGTGGATCATAATTTTCAGGTCTATTTGTTGTTTCCAGAGCTCCTTCGTAATGCTCGCCTGTTGCTAATCGTATAAAAGCGTAAACACCGGTGGAAAACTCTGCTTCTCCAGGTTGCATCCAGGCGGGTATGGTGAAGAAACCATCAAAGACATCTAAATATTCTGACATATGGAGAGGTCCTTCAAAAACACTCATATCCCTCATTTCTACAAAAATGTGGTCTGGCGGAAGCTCTGTCGATCCACCTGTTTTGAATTCAAAATAGTTCTGCTTCAATTTGTAGTTTAGATTTGAATAATTAAATTGGAAAACTTTCAAAGGATCTCGCACCAAATGTGTCAAAATGCCTGACCAAACAACCAATAAAAAAAATATAATAATGAAAAAAAAAATAATAATGATAAAAAAAAGATAAACTTAACAGATTCACTTTTATGTGTATACATGATGCTTGGGAGTTCTTTTTAGATCCGCTAACTATTCCAATTTAAGCAGCCCTATTTTGGTTTTTTGGAAGTGTCGATTTTTGTTTGTTTGAATGTTTGAAAGATGATAAAACAAATATTTGACAGACGCTACCTGTATTTATTTTAAAGTAATTTTTTACTTTATTAGTTTAATAAAAAATATCCCTTTGTTTTGATTACTAAGATAACAAATATTGAAAATATTGCAATGACAGTTCAATTTTTATTTGCAGTCAAACAGTTGTTCTTTTCTGACCAAGGATGAGAAATATTGAAAATATTGCAATGATAGTTGAATTTTTATTTGCAGTCAAAAAGTTTTTTTTTTAAGATAAGAAATATTGAGAATATTGCAATGACAGTTCAATTTTTATTTGCAGTCA
>CAKNYM010051868.1:75400-88185 GCA_932195095.1 Andricus curvator | reverse complement strand
TTAAAGAGATACAATTGAAAATTCTAAAATTTTGAAAAAAGAATGACAAATTATTCAATTTTCATGATTTTCAATTCAAAGTTCTGCAATTTTGAAGAGTTACGAATGAAAATTCTTAAATTTTGAAAAAAGAATTTCAAATTATTCAATTTTCATGATTTTCAATCCAAAGTTCTACCATTTTTGAGGATTCACAATTTAAAGTTCTTAAATTTTTGAAAAAAATGACAAATTATTGAATATTCATAATTTTCCCTTCAAATTTCTGCAATTTTGAAGAGCTACAAATGAAAATTCTTAAATTTTGAAAAAATAATATCAAATTATTCAATTTTCATGATTTATATTTCAAACGTAAGTAACTTGGAACATTTTTTTGGAAAAGATCAATTTTGAAGATTTAGAATTGAAAATTATTGAATATTCATAATTTTCCATTCAAAGTTCTGCAATTTTGAAGAGTTACAAATGAAAATTCTTAAATTTTGAAAAAAGAATTTCAAATTATTCAATTTTCATGATTTTCAATCCGAAGTTCTGCATTTTTGAGGATTTACAATTAAAAATTCTCAAATTTTGAAAAAAGAATTACAAATTATTCAATTTTCATGATTTTCAATTCAAAGTTTTGCAATTTTGAAGAGTTCTGATTGAAAATTCTTAGGTTTTGAAAATAGAATACAAATTATATAATTTTTGAATTTTTATTTTTTAAAAGTATGTGATTTGGATAATTTTTCAAATTTTGAAACAGAATTATAAATTATTCATATTGAAAAATTTATATTAAAAACTTATGTAATTTGGAACATTTTTTTGGAATAGTACAATTTTGAAGACTTATAATTGAAAAGTCTTTAATTTTCATGATTTGCAATTTAAAATTCTTTTATTTTGAAGATGTACAATTGAAAACTCTTTAGTTTTGAAGATTATTGAATAAATATTCTCAAAAATTATTTTCCAAAATCATAATAATTTACGAACTTTTATATAATTGAAGAAATTCCTTATAAATAATAGACCAAAAGACAAGTTTTTAATTCTGATTCTTCTAGATTTAAACAATTTCGAATGTAAATCATCAAAATTACAGTATTTTTAATTTTTAAACTTGAAACTTTCATCATTTTCAATTGTAAATTTTCAAAATTAAAAACTCATCCATTTTAAGATTTTCCACTTAAATTTTTACAATTCTGAAGAGTTACAATTTTAAATTCTTGAATTTTGAATATTCGCAATTAAAGTCTTTGGAATACTAAATGTGTATAATGGAAAATTATGCAATTTTGAATGCTTTTTTTGGAATAGTTTAATTTGAACATTTAAAATTGAAATTTTTTCAATTGGATAGATTTGCAATCGCAAATTTTTTAATTGTGAACAGTAATATACTAATATACTAATGAACTATCAAACTGATCTATACTGATAAACTGTCAAAGTGACGTATAATAATAAACATTTAAATTATTTGATTAATTATAAATATTAAATATTTAAAATATTCAATTATTTGGAATAGAACTAATAAACTGACAAACTGAATTGTAATAATAAACTTCTAAATTGACTTAAACTAAAAAAACTGACACACTAACGTATGCTAATAAACTGTCAAACTGACTCACGGAAAAAAATGATCTGTCAATCAATACCAGCAGATTACTTCATTCATTGACAAAACATAACTCAAATGAAGAATTGTATTTTTGAGACGACTTTACACCATACAACATGGATATTCCGTTTTCTAAAATTTCCGAAAATTTTGTTTCTACAAATTAAGGAAGCATTCAAGACAAACTAAAAACAATTGTGATGAATAAATTTTCAAAGATATTTTAGCAGTACAGAAATTGAGAATGCTCACGTAAAGAAATACTTTTTATAAGACATCAATTTCGCATATTTTCAGAATATAAGTTTTCCAAATTCGTTGTCAATGAGGTTTTTTAGTTTCATGATGCCTTAGCATCAAATCGGTTTTTATGATTTAAACAAAAAGTTCTGTGAGACAGTCAATTTTTTCCGTGTGGACAAAGTGAACAAATTAATTTTAAGATTATCATGCATAATTATTATTACATATGAACTAAACTCAGATCACCAAATTGATACCTTTAGATTTGTTGTGCACATTAAATCTTGAGGAATATAAAGTTCTGCAGGTCGATTCAGTTGACCCAAAACTCATCATCATTATAAAGAAGCCGAAGACATTGCTGGATCATTATGTTGTATACCAAACTAATACCTTCAGATTTCTTGTGCACATTAAATCTTGAGGTATCAAAAGTTCTGCAGGTCGATTCAATTGACCTAAAACTCATCATCAATATAAAGAAACAAAAGACATTGTTAGATGATTTTGTTGCATACCAAATTGATACCTTTAGATTTGTTGTGCACATTAAATCTTGAAGTATCAAAAGTTCTGCAGGTTGTTTCAATTGATCCGGAAGTCTTTATCAATATAAAGAAACAAAAGACATTGTTGGATTGTTGGATCATTCTGTCGCATACCAAATCGATACCTTCGGATTTGTTGTACACATTCAATCTTGATGTATCAAAAGTTCTGCAGGTTGTTTCAATGGATCCGAAAATCATTATCAATATAAAGAAGCCAAAGACATTGTTGGATCATTCTGTTGCATACCAAATTGATACCTTTAGATTTGTTGTGCACATTAAATCTTGAAGTATCAAAAGTTCTGCAGGTCGATTCAATTGGTCCGAAAATCATTATCAATATGAAGAAGCCAAAGACATTGTTGAATTGCTAGATGATTCTGTTGCATATCAAATTGATACCTTTAGATTTGTTGTGCACATTAAATCTTGAGGTATCAAAAATTCTGCAGGTCGATTCAATTGATCCGAAAATCATTATCAATATAAAGAAGCCAAAGACATTGTTAGATCATTTTGTTGCGTACCACATTGATACCTTCAGATTTGTTGTACACACTAAATCTGGAAGTATCAAAAGTTCTGTAGGTCCATTCAATTCATCCAAAAATCATCATCAATATAAAGAAGCCAAAGACATTGTTGGATCATTCTGTTGCATACCAAATTGATACCTTCAGATTATGGGTATTTCAGGTGAACGGGGTGATGAGGGTGATTTGGGATGTGACCGAGCAATCTCATAAGGTGCTAGTAATTCTGCACTATAGATAGGACCTCCTCGCAATGTTATATAAATGCGGTTGCGGAGTGGGTATAAATGATACTCAGGATGGTCCAAAGCAGGGGGATTGTACTCTTCGAAAAATGCAGTTGAAAAATGCCGCTCACCTCCTAAACGCATTTCACATATTACTGGACCAAAAGGATAAGGATCATGATTTCTTTGTCGATTTGTCGATCTTAGAACTGCCTCGTAATGTTCGCCCACATTCGTTATTATAAAAGCGGAAACGTCACTAACAAAATTTGCTTGTCCATGATGCATCCACCTGGGCATGTGGTAGCCACCTTCAAAGTATGGTGATCTTTTAAGATTTCCTTCATAATCACTAATATCCCCCATTTCTACAAAAACTTGGTGTTTATTCAGAAGCATTGGCGTTCCAGCAGCGTCTAATTTTTGTAACAAAAATTGAAATCTATTTGACAGTTGACACATTTCTAATGTTTTAATTTTTAGTGTAGACGATTCGAATTCAAAAGAGTATGTAATGAAAAGAAAATAGACTTTTGCCAAAATGTCTGAATATATATATTTTTTGTAATTTCCAACGTGCAGGTCAATAATTCATAGTGATGCATGTCGATCATTTTTGGACAAAATCGAGATTTGCTTAAAACATAGTTAGATGGAACTGAAATGTAATGGAGATCAAGAATTTGAAATGAAAAAAGTCGATCAAGACGAGACGATCATCTCCACTGAGTGATCGTTGGTCTCGATCTGATGAGTATGCTGTTCAAGGTTTTAATTTGTTCTGACGAGATTTTTGAAAAATTTTTAAATGCTCGACATGCATCACTAATAATTCAAAAGAAAAATATGAGAAGAATAGACAGCTTTCACTCAAACAATTGTCAAACTTTTATTATCTACAAATATGTATTCCAATGGAGTCTGTTATTAACATGGTATTCTTTTCAAAAAGTTTTGTTCAAATTTGGCTAAATGAATCATATATTGTAGATCAGACCCATTGAAGGTTGGAGAGGATGTTTAGGGTTTGTCTTAGCATCCACTAAACATGCACGTAAAAACTAAAATTTTGTAGGAACTAAAACCTAACAGAAAAATTGTTAAAATATTCAAGGGTTTTAGCATTCCTTAAATATTTAAAGAACAAAATCGACATTTTCTAAAAAACCCCAATAGGGTTGGAAATCAATTTCCATCAAATGTGAGAAACATTCTGTAGGTAAAAGTTAAGTTTATTTTAAGGAAGGAATCAAGAAAATTTTTTAGGAAGTTGTATTTTCAAAATCTCTTGTGATTTTGTTTGTTCGTAAACGTCGATTCCCTTGTTTGAATATTTAGGAAATGCTAAAACAACCCTTCTATTGTATGTTCCTCATATTTATTATGAATTCATTTCAAAACCTAATGGTATAATAAAAGAAGCTCTCATTTTTCTGCATAGTAACAGTCTATTTCTTTGTTTAAATATTTCCAACTTTGGCAGAGATGATGTTACATCACCAAAAATCTGTTTTGCAGGAATCATTGTTCAAACTAAAAGCTTATCTTGATATACTTTATTATACCATTTTTTTAATAACTTATATGCTACGACTTAGAACGCGAAATCGTTGAAAACAAATCTTTTATCTCACTGTGAACATACTTTGAAATAAAATTATTTCTGTTTATCCAACGTTATCTCTGCCGAGGCTTCATTTAGAGGATGTTAAAACAATCTTCAAGATAAATTTATCAACTTTTAATGCTAGAATATGTTTTTCACGTTTATTCTAAATTTATTTTGGATTCCAATACTGCGAATTGATCTTCAATGCCAATACCATAAAAAAACCTCCTGCGGATTTGGTTTTTTGGAAATGTAGATTTTTTGTGTGAATGTTTAAGGGATATCAAAATAAACCTTAAAATAAATTCATCAACTTTTTATGTTAGGATATGTTTCCCACATTCATTGTCAACTGATTTTTGAACCGAATAGTATAATAAAAAAATCTTCTGGGATTTTGTTTTTTAGTAGATTTCGATTTTTCTTGTTTGAATATCTAGAGAATGTTAAAACCAGGCTCTAGACGTTCGGCATTACAAAAAAAAAAATATACATATATATAAAATTATACATTTTGACCAAAAGCCATTTTTGTACATTTGGTGCGGAGTTCTTCGAATACAAATTCCAAATTAAAGAACTTGATGATAAAGCGTTCAAGATTTAACAATATTTCTTAAATTTCATTCAGGGGTCATTCTCTAATTACGTAAAAAAAATCTTTATTAAAAAAATAAGAATACAAAAATATTACAACTTAGTGGATAGTCCAGCAAAAATTCGATCTGTTAGGCCAAAAGTAAAGTTTCTCTTGAAAAACGCAAAATTTGTTACTTTATAAGTTTTTTATTAATTTTAAAAAAATTAACAAATGAGCTTCTTCCTATAAAAGAGTATAAAAAGAGTTGTAGAAAAATACGTTTGTTGGTTAAAAAAATTAATTATCAACAAAAGGAAAATGAATTTTTAACCAAAGAGATGAATCTGCAACCAAAAAAAATATTTTTTAACAGATGGGAGGGTACCATATGTTGGACACGTGTAAAATTGCTCCCTGCAAAGAACTTTTCCTACAACATGTATGCGAAATTTTTAATAAATAATAATTTTATTATTATATTTGACTTACTTTGGAACTGAAGATAACCCAGAAATGCATGGAGCAGAATTCCGGTGATGATCTTCATTTTTACTAAATAGATTAAATGATGGAGAAACGAGGACTGATTTTTTCTTGATTGATGAGAGGAGTGACTAGATGAATGGCTGCTTTATATACTAGCTTTTTCGACTAATATCCGATAACAGCGCTTCATTTATTTTAAAGAATAAATAGATTTCAAGGACACGGTTCTTCATCTAAGATTTTAAACACAGAGAACCTTCAGAATTATTATAGATTACAATTTACTTGGTTATTAAGTTTTAATTTAAAATTTAATTTAAATTCTCCTAAAAAAGATAAGTTTTCAATAGAAAATCTGCCTGCTGCGCGCGCACATTCTCATCGTGCGCTGCGCGCGCAGATCTCAAGTATCAGCACTTCGCGCTCCATATGGGGATACCTCGCGCTTCGCGCTCAAACAACTTTTGTCTATTTATTTTTCCGTAGCTTGTGTCGTTTGTCAAAATTTTTTTTTTATTCTTGTTTCGTTTTTTTTTTTTTTTCAAAAACTACACATCCTATCGAGAAATGATTATTAACAGATTTGTAGATATTTTTGGGAGCACAATTTTCATCTGCTCATCTTTTTTTTTTATCTTGCATAGTTTGAACACAAAATTTAATTTTTCCTTATTTTTTGTCCTATCAAAATTTGAATTTTAGTTTTTCAAAAAAATCAAACAAGTTATAATAATCTGGTAGGACTTCCAAAAAGCAACGTTCTTCTTCTCCTGATTTTTTTTTTCATATCGGGCGTTGTTTGGCTTAAACTTTTCATTTTCGATTGATTTTTTAAATCTTGTAAATGCTATAACTCTGATAATTTTTTTTTTATCAAAAAAAAAAAAACGATTAGGATACATTGTTCGGCTTCTTCAGTTAGAAGACTGTTGAAGAATGTTTGGAAACATTTTTTTGTTATTCAAAAATTTTGAAAACGCTCTTAATTTTTTGAATTTCCATTCAAAATGGCTGGTTAAAGAACTCGTTCTTTCTTTTAGGACCTAAAAAAAGTTTGCTAAAGCTCGATTTGACTTTCCCCACATTTGTGCATATACCTTTTAAAATTAATAGTCAAAGCAACGACAACTGTAATTTGGTGATTGTGAATTCTCTTTTGTTAAAGCTCCTTTGGCCTTAACGAACACATTCTCCTCGGCCTGGGATTGCTTATAATAATAATATTATTATAATAATTTCAGGGTAGCTTAGAATAAATATTAATGCCAAATAAAGAACAAATATTTACGTCATTATAAAAAATAACATTTTTTTTTTAGTTTTTTAATATAATAAAGTTGAACGTAAGGTGGAAAAGTTCACATTTTGGACAAAATCGAGTGTGAAGCACGAGATATGTGATGAGACTGTTTTCGTTGAAGCCGAAGGAGCTTTAACAAAAGAGAATTCACAATCACCAAATTACATCTGCTGACGGTTTGATATTTAATTTTAAAAGATTTTGAAAGAAGCACAAGAAATAAATTTTCAAACAAAAAGATTAATTTTATAGCACAAGAAACGAATCTTCAACTTTTATCTAATAAAAAAGACTTTTTTTAAATTTCCTTCATTTCGTTGAGAATGTAACTATTTGCATGAAAATTCAATTCATTAAAAAATTTTTTTTTTCTATTATCAGAAGAATAGTTATATTCCCTTAAGAAATATTTAAAATTTCGGCTGAAGAACTTAATTTTCAACAATAACAACAAATAATTTTGTAACAAACTAGTTACATTTTCAACCAAAGAAATAAATTTTTAACTAAAATGAACAAACTTTAACAGAAAAAAATAAATTCTTAGCTAAATGGTTCCATTTTCAATTAATAAAAAACAAATTTTCAACAATATAGTTAAGTTAATAATAATAAGTTAATTTTCTTATTTTTAATCTTATTTTTTACGATTAAAAGAAAATCTACTCGTCCTATCTAAAAATGATTAGTAACAAATTTGTAGATTCTTTTTGGGCGAACAACTTTTTTCAATTAATTTTTTTTTTGTTACCGTGTGTCGTTTTTCAAAAAATATAATTTTCGTATTTTTGATATTATTTTTGACTATTAAATCAAAAATTACGGGTCCAATTTTTTTTCAATCAATGAAAAATATTAATTGTCAAAGAAAAGTTTCTTGGGTATAAAAAAAAATTTTTAAGTAAAAAATTTTTTTTTTTTTTTCAATACAACATTTTTCTTAACTTAAAATGATTTTATTAATTTTGAAGTTATTTTAGTGTAAATAATATTTTTTTCGAGTGAATGTAGTTAATAGAATTTTTATTAAAATAAAGAAGACTCCACAGACTGCTCAGCTTCTCACAAGATGCAAGCACTAAATTATATAAAATAAATAACTGAAATAAATAAAATTAAAAAATAAAATAATTAAAATTTTTGAAGTTTTCAAGTGACAAATTAAAAAAATTCTTCAACCACAAAAATCGGTGGCGTACACACCCCGGTGGCGTCATTGCTTAAACGCTCTAGTCGTAATTAGTGGCGTTCCCGGTTCATATCCAGGCCGAGGCAGATTTTTTCTCGTTTCCCCAAATATTATTTGACCAGTAATCGGCAAAATTTAAGATCAGAAATTATTTAATTAATTAACCTGGTCGACAAAATGACATAAATACTCGAAATATTAAATAAATATTTATATAAGTAATAAGTCAGTTTTTCCTTTATGCACTTTATTGAAATAATAACATTTTTGATTTACAGTAAGTACGCCGAATTAATTCGAACATTATTATATTATTATGTATTATTATATATTATTACATATTATTCAAAGGGAAATGGCTTAATGGTATAATAATAATAATAATAATTCATTATGATAATATTATCATTATACATTATTATAAATAATGATAAAAAAATTTGCATATTATAAAAATCTAAAATATCACGCCTTATTACATGTTCCTTATTCTAATTTCCTAATTATCAAATTTAAATGTATGCTTATATTTAAAGTACTATAAAATATAATTAATATTCGTAAATTAAATTGTGTTAATAAATATAAAAATAGTTACATCGCTTCTCACACAATTTTAAATTAATTTTAATTTCAATTAAAATTTAAAGAGTTATAATTGAAAAATCTTGAATTTTAAAGATGTATACAGAAAAAAAATTTATTTTGATGATTTTGGTCATTTTTGAAATCCAAAGACAAGTTTTCAATTCTAGATCTTTCACAATAAAGGAATTTCGAATTTAAATGATGAAAATTACAGATTTTTTAATTGTGAAATTTGAAACTTGCATAATTTTTAATTGTATCCAAATTGAAGAACTTTTGAATGTAAATCAAAAAATTTCTAAAATTGTTTATTTTAAATTGTAAAAATTAAAAACTCTTTGATTTGAAAGACAATTTGAAGTTCTGCAGTTTTGAAGATTTACCATTCAAAATTATTAAATGTTTAAAAACGAAATTACAAATTATTACTCCATTTTCAAGATTTATATTTTTAAAGTATATAATTTGGATTATTTTTATGGAATATTTCACTGCAGAAGATTTAGAATTGAATATTTTTCAATTTTCATGATTTTCAATTAAAAATTTTGCGAATTTAAAGAATTAAAATTGAAAATATTGAGGATTTGAAAAGAAAATTATAAATGATTTAATTTTCAAGATTTATACTATAAAAGTGGGTAGTTTGGAACATTTTTTTTTTATTGGTTCAATTTTTTTAGAATCAAATTTTAAATTGAAAATTCTCAAATTCTAATGGTTTTTAATTTAAATTTCTTTAATTTTGAAAATGTACAAATGAAAACTGTTTAATTTTCAAGATGCATAAATAAAAATTCTTCAATTTTGACGATTTTGGAAATCGAAAGCAAAGTTTTCAATTATAAATTTTATTTATTATATAATAAATAATATTTATTTATATAATTTTTAATTGTAAAACTTCAAAATTTCATAATTTTTAATTGTAAAACTTGAAAATTTCATAATTTTTAATTGTGAATAATACAAATAAAAAACTTTTCAATTTTAAAGATTTACAATTTAAGATCCTGCGATTTTGAAAAATAACAATTGAAAAATCTTAAATTATGAAAACAGAATTGCAAATTGTTCAATTTTCCAGATTTATTTGTTAAAAGTATGTAATTTGGAACAATTTTTTGGAATAGATCAATTTTGAAGATTTAGAATTGAAAATTCTTTAATTTTAATGATTTTCAATTAAAAGTTCTTCAATTTTAAACAGTTACAATGAAAAATGAATTAATTTTGAAACAGGAATTACAAATTATTCAATTTGGATAATTTATATTTCAAAGGTAATTTGGAAAATTTGTTTGGAATACATCAATTTTGAAGATTTAGAATTGAAAATTATTAAATCTTCGTAATTTTTAATTAGAATTTCTGCAATTTTAGAGAGTTAGAATTGAAAACTCTAAAGTTTAAAAAAAAGACTTATAAATTATTTAATTTTCATGATTTATATTATTAAATTATGTAATTTGGAACCCTTTTTTGTAATCGTTCAAAAATTTGAAAACTGTTTAGTTTGAAAGATCAGTGAATAAATATTTTTGAGGTTTGATTTCCAAAATCGTAAGAATTTATGAATTTGTATATAATTGAAGAAATTCCGAATAAATAATAAATAAATCTTGATGATTCATTTTCCAGATACAAGAAATTTCAAATGTCCATCATTAAAATTATAGAATGTTTAATTAAGAAAAAAAACCTAAAAGTTTCATCATTTTCAAATTTAAAAAATTGAAAAGACATCCATTTTTAAGATTTGCCATTTAAGTTTCTACAATTATTAATATTTACAATTCAAAATTCTTAAAGTTTGAATATATAGAATGGCAAATTATTCAATTTTAAAGTTTGATATTTTAAGGATATCTAATTCTGAATGTTTCATTTGTTGCATTAGTTCAATTTTGAAGATTAATAAGAATTATTTGAAGAAATAATTAATATTTGAAGAATAATTTGAAGAATAATTAATATTTTTCAATTTAACTACTTTCCAATCAAAATTCTTCAATTTTAATATTTGTAATTAGGTTTACGATTGAAAATTTTTCAATATTTACGATTTTCCATTGTAAATTCTTCAACTTTGAATATTTGCAATTAGGGACTCTCCAATATTGGATGTCTATAATAGAAAATGATTCAATTTTGAATGCATTTTTTTATAGTTAAATTTGAACACTTGAAATTCAAATTTTTTTAGTTGGATAGATTTGAAATTGTAAATTTTTGAGTTGTGAACAGTAATATACTAATATACTAATGAACTGAAAAAAGACCTATGCTAATAAACTATCAAAGTGACGTATACTTATAAACTTTAAAATTGACTTATACTAATAAACTGACAAACTAAATTGTAATAATAAACTTTTGAATTGACTTAAACTAAAAAAACTGACATACTGACGTATGCTAATAAACTGTAAAACTGACTCACGGAAAAAATGAGCTGTCAATCGATACGAGCAGATTACTTCATGCATTGACAAAACATAACCAAAATAAAAAATCGTATTTTTATTTGAGACGGCTTTACACCACATAACCTGGACATTCCAGTTTCTTTTTACGAAAATGTTGTTCCTAGAAATTAAGGAACAATTGGTGTCAAACTTTAAACAATCAATTTAGGATGTAAGTTTTCCAAATTCGTTGTCAATGAGGTTTTTTGGTCTTCATGATGCATTAGCATCAAATCAGTTTTCATGATTTGAACCAAAAATTCTGGAAGACAACCAATTTTTTCCGTGCTTCAACGTGGACATTCATTTTCAAGATTATAATACATAATTATTATTGCATACGAACGAATCTCATATAACTTTCTCACCTAGGATCCTTCGCCATATACTTAGCGTAGTCAATCCTGTGGTATCAAAAGTTCTGCAGGTCGATTCAATTGAACCAAAACTCATTATCAATATAAACAAACAAAAGACAATGTTGGATTATTGGATCATGATGTTGCACACCAAATTGATACCTTTAGATTTGGTGTGCACATTATATCTTAGGTATCAAAAGGTTTGTAGGTGGATTCAATTGAACCAAAACTCATCATCAATATAAAGAAACAAAAGACATTGTTAGATGATTCCGTTGCATATCAAATTGATACCTTTAGATTTGTTGTGCACATTGAATCTTGAGGCATCAACAGTTTTCCAGGTTGATTTTTGATATAATGTATAATAATATAATATTATTTATTATTATTTATTATAGCACAAAATTATAACACAAAAGTTCACATTTTGGACAAAATCGAGTGTGAAGCACGAGATATGTGATGAGACATTGTTAGACATTGTTTGACATTGTTAGACATTGACAAAACTCATCATCAATATAAAGAAACAAAAGACATTGTTAGATGATTCTGTTGTATATCAAATTGATAACTTTAGATTTGGAGTGCACATTAAATCTTGAGGTATCAAAAGTTCTGCAGAACGATTCAATTGTTCCGAAAATCATCATCAATATAAAGAAGCAAAAGGCATTGTTGAATTTTTGCATACCAAATTCATACCTTTAGATTTGGAGTGCACATTAAATCTTGAGGGATCAAAAGTTTTCTAGGTCGATTCAATTGACACAAAACTCATCATCAATTAAAAAAAAACAAGAGACATTGTTAGATGATTCTGTTTCATAACAAATTGATACCTTTAGATTTGGTGTGCACATTAAATCTTGAGGCATCAAAAGTTTTCTAGGTCGATTCAATTAACACAAAACTCATCATCAATTAAAAAAACAAGAGACATTGTTAGATGATACTGGTGCATATCAAATTGACACCTTTAGATTTGGTGTGCACATTATATCTTAGGTATCAAAAGGTCT
>CAKNYM010051868.1:56621-69997 GCA_932195095.1 Andricus curvator | reverse complement strand
TTGGTTGAAAATTCGTTTCTTTTTAGTTGAAAATTAATTTTTTTAATCATTTAGTTGAAAAGCCTTTTTTCCAAATTTAATTATTTTGTTAAAAATTATGTTTTCTAGTTGAAAATTAATTCTGTCAACTGACAATTTAACGCGTACATTTCTGGTTCAAAATTTATCTTCTTAAGTTGAAAATTTAAATATTTGGCTGAAA
The DNA here is from genome assembly GCA_932195095.1 of Andricus curvator. Lineage (NCBI taxonomy): Eukaryota > Metazoa > Arthropoda > Insecta > Hymenoptera > Cynipidae > Andricus > Andricus curvator. Next base: position 69,795 of record CAKNYM010051868.1, on the reverse strand, counting down.
ATTCATCTATTTTGGTAGAAAATTAGTTTTTGCTTATTTGCAATTACTTTTTTAACTGAAAATGCAACTGTTCCATTTTTTGTAAAAAAAAAAATTTATAGAAATTTAATCTTCTTGGTTAAAAATTATACTATTTCGTTAAAAATTTACTTTAATTTTATTGAAAATTAATTTTTTGACTGAGAATTTATTTATTCTACCCTGTTAACAATTCTTTTTTTTGTTTGTTAAATATCTTTGTTTCAAAATTCTTGTATTGTTTTTTTATTAAAAATTTCTTTTTTGACTGGACGTTAAACTTTTTGTTAAAAATTCATCTTCTTCGCTGAAAAGCTGAACTACTCTAAAAAAATTTTCCTGTAGAAAATTCTTTTTTTTATTTATTGCAGCTGTTTTTTTTTAAATTGATATCTTTTTGGGGTGAAATATGAACTACTACATTTTTTGTTAAGAATTCATCTGTTTGGTTAGAAACTAAAGGATTTTGTTGAAAAATATTTGTTTTTTTTATTCAAAATTAATTAAAAATTCATTTCTCTTGTTTAAAATTTTACCATTTTGTTCAAAATGTGTTTTTGTTTTGGTTTTAATTCCATTATTTTTGGTTGAAAATTGACCTTTTTTGGTTGAAAATGCATTTTTTTTCTCAAAAATATTTCTTTTTCAGTAGAAAATTAATCTTCTTGGTTAAATTTTATTTTTCATTGAATATTTCGTTGACTAGTGTTGAAAATTGACTTTTTTCGTTTAAGATTCATGTTTTTCATTCAAAATTCAACTACTTGGTTAAAAATTAAACTACTTTTTTCAACTGAAAATTTACCTATTTCATTATTGGTTAAAAATTTAACTGTTCCATTTGTTGTAAAAAAAACTTTTTTTTTTATGGAAATTCATTCTTTTTGGTTAAAAATTATACTATTTCGTTGAAAGTTTACTTTAATTTTGTTGAAAATTAATTTTTTGACTGAAAATTGAACTATACGATTTGAGTTGAAAATTTATCTGTTTTAGTTGAAAATTCAAATATTTTTAAAAATCCGTCTTTTTTGGTAGGAGAGTACTCTCGTAATTGAAACTTTATCTTTTTGGTTAAAAATTAATTTGTTTGGTTGAAAATTGAACTATTTTGTTAAAAATTCGTTTCTTTCTTCATTGAAAATTTTTTTATTAACTGAAAATCTAACAATTTTATTTTTGGTTACAAAATTATTATATTATTATTAAATTTTTGGTTACAAAATTATACGTTCCGTAGAAAATTCAACTATTCTATTTTTTGTTAAGAATTCATTTCTCTGGTTGAAAAAAAAACTATTTAGTTAAAAATTCGTTTTTTGTTGAAAATTAATTTTTTTAACTCAAGGTGTCACTAATCCATTTTTGCTTAAAAATTTATATTTTTAGTTGAAAATTAATTAATTTTTCTGAAACAACGTTTTTTTGAAGACTACAATATGTATTATAGATTACCTGGTTATTAATTTTAAATTGAAAACGTAATTTCAATTCTCATAAAAAATATGAATTTACAATAAAAAATGGAATAGCTAAATTTTAAAAGAAAAAAAAATGTTTAACCGAAAAGAAAACGAATTTTTAACAAAATAAATGAAATTTTAAATAAAATACTTACATTTTCAGCTGAAGAAATTAATTTTTAAGAAAACAAAATTAATTTTGAGCAAAATAGTTGAATTTTCAACCAAGGAAATAAATTTTCATTTCAAATGGTCAAATTTTTACCAAAAAAAATTAATTTTTAACAAAATGGTTCCATTTTCAACTATTAAAAAAAAATTTTTTAAATAGTTCAATTTTCTACCGAAGAAGTGAATTTTCAACAAAAAAGATAAATCTGCAAAAAAATTAATTTTCAATACAATAGTTAAACATTCAAATACTTTCAAATACAAAACGAAAAATGTAATAGTTGATATTTCAATCAGAAAAGATTTTATTTTTAAATAAAAAATAGTTAAATTAAAAAGGCTAAATTTTTGTCAAAAATTATCAATTTTCTAATAAAAAAGACAAATTTTCAAACAAAAAGATAAATCTTTTAGAAAGATTAATTTTTAATAAAATTTTTAACCAAGAAATATAAATTATCAACCAAAAATGTAATAGTTGATAATTAAAAAAAAAAGTTTATTCACAATAAGAAAAGATAAATTTCAAATCAAAAATGAAATATTCAAATTTTTAGTTAAAAAAATGATTTTCAATAAAAAAACGAATCTTCAATTTTCATTCGATAATTTTTTTTTTATTTCTTTTCTTTTTTTTCGAATGTAACTATTCCCATGAAAATTCAATTCCCTTTTTTTTAAATTTTTGTATAAAAATAGTTACATTCTCAACCAAAGAAATGGAATAAAAAAAAAAATTAAATAATTTTTGTTACTGGAGATTATAGATTACCTGGTTATTAATCTTAAATTTTAAATGTAATTTAAATTCTCATAATAAACATAAATTGTTAATAAAAAATGGTTACATTTTCAACCAAAGAAATGAATTTTCAACTAAAATGTTCAATTTCAATCAAAATCTTCAATAAAAAAGTAATAAATTTTTTACAAAATAGTTAAATTTTCAACCAAGGAAATAAATTTATAACTAAAATGATCAAATTTAAACCAAAAACAGAATTTCCCAACCAAGTGCTTCCATTTCTAATTAACAAAAAACTTATTTTAAACACAATTGTTTAAATAAAATACAGTTGAACCAAAAAAGCCAAAATCTTTACCAAAAGAGATGAATTTTCTAACCATTTTTCTACCAATTAAAAAACAGAATTTTAAAATAAAAAATGGAATATATAAATCTTCAGTTCGATAGATTATTTTCAATAAAAGAAAAACTTATCTTCAATTTTTATATGATAACAAATTTTTTTGGCAAATTATATTTTTAACTGAAGATTTAAGGTTCTCTTCAGAAACAGAAATTTTAGATCAAAAATGGACTAGTGAAATTTTCAGTAAAAGAAAAAGAATTTTTAACAATAAAGTCAAATTTTCAATCAGGGAAATAAATTTCGAACTAAAATGATAAATCTTCAAAAAAAAAATATTTTTCCAGAAAATGGCGAATCTTCAACCAAGAAAATGAATTTTTACAAAGTAGCTGAACATTAAATCAAGTGTTTCTATTTTTAACAAAAAATATTAATTCTCAACGAAAAATGTAACAGTTGATATTTCAATTTAAAAAAATTTCATTTTTAAATAATAAACAGTTCAATTAAAGAAGATAAATTTTCACCAAAATGATAAATCTTCAACGAAAAAAATTAATTTTTAATAAAACCGTTCCATTTTCAACTATTAAACAAGGAATTTTAAACAAAATATTTAAATTTTTCACCAGAGAAATTAATTTTTAATCAATAATATTAAATTTCTGACAAAAAAGACGAATCTTCAACCAAAAAGATGAATCTTCAAAATAAGAATTAAGTTTCAAACAAATTTTTAAATTTTTTATTCAAATTGCAAATCTTCATCCAAGAAAATTAATCTTTATAAAGTAGTTTAATTTTCAATCAAATATTTTCAATTAAAAAATATGAATTCTCAGCGGAAAATTAAATATTCGATATTCTAATAAAAAAAGATTATAATTTCCAATAAAAAACAGTTAAACTGAGAAAGATCAATTTTTACTAAAAAATATAAATTTTCTAACCGAATGAATTTTTATCTCGAAAATATGAATTTTCATCAAAAAAGGTAATTTACCACAGAAATGAATTCTCAATCAAAAAGATTTTTTTCTAACAAAAAAGACGAATTTTCAACAAAAGAGCTGAACGTGAAAAAAAAAATAATTTCATGAAGTAAATTTTCTACAGAATTTAAAAAAAATAAATTTTATTCTCTAAACAAAAAACAGCCATTCTAGAAATTTATTCAGAATGATACCATTGAAATAGTTGTTGTAACAATTAATATTTATTAAAACGTAGGCTTGTCCGAAAAATTTTTAATTTTTCAATCAAAAATTTCAATAAAAAATTAATTTTTAACGAAGTAGTTGAACTTTTAACAAAATAAATGAATTTTCAACAACAAAAAAACGAATTTTTAATAAAATAGTTAAATTTTCCACCAAAGTACTGAATTTTCAATAAAAAATAATTATTTCAACAATTAATTAATTCGAACAAATATTTGTATTTTCAAATAAAAAATATAAATTCTCCACGCAAAATGTAATATTTAATATTTCAATAAAAAAAGATTTCAATTTTAAATGAAAAACATTTATTTATTTAACAGCCAGAAAAGATAAATTTTTGATAAAAAATGGAATTGTTAAATTTCCAGTTAAAAAATTATTTTCGACAAAATCATGAAATCTCAACTTCTATCTGATAACAGTGCTTTATTTATTCATTAAAATAAATAGAGTCGAAGGCCAAGACTCTTGATCTCAGTGTCCAAATTTCACAATGTTTGTTAAAGATTACCTCCTTATTTCATTTTAATTAAAATTTAATTAAAAATTCTTTATAGATGGTCATCATATCATTTTTCAAAAACGACAAAATATGTTGCGAATTTAAAAATTAACTAAAAAGCACAATAAAGACTGGCATCATTTACAATTGAATTTAGAATAATTCAAATTGGAACGAAATGTAGTTAATTTTGAAATATTTTATTTTATTATGAAAGAAATCTGTATTATCATCAGACAATAACACAAATTTAACGTCTTTTCAGACTAGATTGAAATTTTTGTTTGAAAAATTAAAAAATTTTCGGATAAGCCTACCTTTTAATAAATATTAATTGTTATAACAACTATTTCAATGGTATCATTCTTAATAATTTTTTAGAGTGGCTGTTTTTTGTTTCAGGAATAAAATTTACTTTTTAAAAATTCTGTAGAAAATTTACTTCATGAAATTATTTTTTTTTCACGTTCAGCTCTTTTGTTGAAAATTCGTCTTTTTTGTTAGAAAAAAATCTTTTTGATTGAGAATTCATTTCTGTGGTAAATTACCTTTTTTGATGAAAATTCATATTTTCGAGATAAAAATTCATTCGGTTAGAAAATTTATATTTTTTAGTAAAAATTGATCTTTCTCAGTTTAACTGTTTTTTATTGGAAATTATAATCTTTTTTTATTAGAATATCGAATATTTAATTTTCCGCTGAGAATTCATATTTTTTAATTGAAAATATTTGGTTGAAAATTAAACTACTTTGTAAAGATTAATTTTCTTGGATGAAAATTTGCCATTTGAATTAAAAATTTAACAATTTGTTTGAAACTCAATTCTTATTTTGAAGATTAATCTCTTTAGTTGAAAATTCGTCTTTTTTGTCAGAAATTTAATATTATTGATTGAAAATTAATTTCTTTGGTGAGAAATTTTAATATTTTGTTTAAAATTCCTTTTTTATTAGTTGAAAATGGAACGATTTTATTAAAAATTAATTTTTTACGTTGAAGATTTATCATTTTGGTGAAAATTTATCGTCTTTAATTGAACTGTTTTTCATATAAAAATGAAATTTTTTAAAATTGAAATATCAACTGTTACATTTTTCTTTGAGAATTAATATTTTTTGTTAAAAATAGAAACACTTGATTTAATGTTCAGCTACTTTGTAAAAATTTATTTTCTTGGTTGAAGATTCGCCATTTGGTGAAAAAATAATTTTTTTTAAAGATTTATCATTTTAGTTCAAAATTTATTTCCCTGATTGAAAATTTAACTTTATAGTTAAAAATTCTTTTTCTTTTACTAAAAATTTAACTATTCCATTCATGATCTAAAATTTCTATTTCTAAAGAGAACCTTAAATCTTCAGTTAAAACATATAATTTGCCAAAAAATTTGTTTATCATATAAAAATTGAAGATAAGTTTTTCTTTTATTGAAAATAATCTATGGAACTGAAGATTTATATATTCCATTTTTTATTAACAACATTTTTTTCTAATTGGTAGAGAAATTGGTTAGAAAATTCATCTCTTTTAGTAAAAATGTTGGCTTTTTTGGTTCAACTGTATTTTATTTAAACTATTGGGTTGAAATTAGTTTTTTGTTAGTTAAAAATGAAAGCACTTGGTTGGAAAATTCTATTTTTGGTTTAAATTCGATCATTTTAGTTATAAATTTATTTCCTTAGTTGAAAATTTAACTATTTTGTAAAAAATGTATTACTTTTTTATTTAAGATTTTGATTGGAATTGAAAATTTTAGTTGGAAATTCATTTCTTTGGTTGAAAATGTAACGATTTTTTATTGAAAATTTAAGTTTATTATGAGAATTCAAATTACATTTAAAATTTAAGATCAATAACCAGGTAATCGATAATGTTCAGTAACAAAAATTATTTAATTTTTTTTTTTTAATTTCATTTCTTTCGTTGAGAATGTAACTATTTTCATACAAAAATTAAAAAAAAAATGGAATTTTCATGGAAATGGTTACATTATTTAAAAAAAAAGAAATGAAATTAAAAAAAAAGATTATCGAATGAAAGTTGAAGATTGGTTTTTTTTTTTTATTAAAAATAATTTTTTTTACTAAAAATTTAAATATTTCATTTTTGATTCGAAATTTATCTTTTCTTATTGTAAATGAACTTTTTTGTTGAATTATCAACTATTACATTTTTGTTTGATAATTTATATTTTTTGGTTAACAATTTTATTAAAAATTAAGTTTTTTAAAAGATTCATCTTTTTGGTTGAAAATTTGACTTTCTTATTAGAAAATTGATATTTTTTGGCGAAAATTTAGCTTTTTTAATTGAACTATTTTTTATTTAAAAATAAAATCTTTTCTGATTGAAATATCAACTATTACATTTTTGTTTTGTATTTGAAGGTATTTGAAAGTTTAACTATGGTATTGAAAATTAATTTTTTTGAAGATTTATCTTTTTTGTTGAAAATTCACTTCTTCGGTATAAAATTGAACTACTTTTTCAAATTGTTTTTTAATAGTTGAAAATGGAACCATTTGGTTAAAAATTATTTTTTTTAGTACAAATTTGATCATTTTAAATGAAAATTCATTTCCTTGGTTGAAAATTCAACTATTTTGCTCAAAATTAATTTTGTTTCCTTAAAAATTAATTTCTTTTGCTGAAAATGTAAGTATTTCATTTAAAATTTCATGTATTTTGTTGAAAATTCGTTTTCTTTTCGGTTAAACTTTTTTTTTTCATTTAAAATTCAGCTATTTCATTTTTTATCGAAAATTCATCTTTTTTATGAGAATTTAAATTACGTTTTAAATTAAAAATGAATAACCAGGTAATCTATAACTCATATTGTAGTCTTCAAAAATTCTGAAGAGAATGTAACTATTTTCCTGAGAATAAAAAAATAAATAGTTTTCGAGTCAAAAACATAAATTTTTAACACTAAAAGATGAATTTTTAACTACAATAATGAATCTTCAACCAAAACTATGAATTTTTAAATGTTAGAAAAATAAATTTTGAACCAAAGAAAAAAGAATTTTTAAGAAAATAGTTTCTTTTTTATACAAAAAAAATTATTCTCAACAAAATAATTCAATTTTAAACCCAAAGGATGAATTTTCTGCGAAAAAAGATACAGTTTCGAAAAAATATATAAATTTTCGAATGAAAAAGATAAATTTACAAACCAAAAATAGAATAGTTCAATTTGCAGTGAGAAAACTAAATTTTAAACAATAAAAACGAGTTTTCAGAAAAATTAATTAATTTTCAACTAAAAATATAAATTTTAATGCAAAAATGGAAATTGGAACGAAATATAGTTAATCTTGAAATATTTTATTTTATCATGAAAGAAATTTGTATTATCATCAGACAATAACAGAAATCTTAACGTCTTTTCAGACTAGATGGAGATATGAATTAAAATTATTTTGATTAATTTTCTTCTGAAAAAAGATCTTCTCTTTTCGCTCCGCTGGGAATCGAACCTCAGAAGTTCCGATTGCCGGTCGCGTGCTTTCCCATTAAGCTACTAGAGAGATCGAGAGAAGAAACTTTTTTCAGAAAATACACGCATTATTTTGCTAGATGGTACAAGTTAAAATTTTCATGAAATCTGTATTATCATCAGACGATAACATAAATTTTTAACGTCTTTTCAGACTAGATGGAGATATAAATTAAAAATTATTTCAATTAATTTTTTCTGAAAAAAGATCTTCTTTCCCATTAAGCTACTAGAGAGATCGAGAGAAAAATTTTTTTCAGAAAATACACGCATTATTTTGCTAGGTGGTATAAGTTAAATTTTTCAAGGAATCTGTATTATAATCAGACAATAACAGAAATTTTTAACGTCTTTTCAGACTAGATGGAGATATGAATTAAAAATTATTTTAAATAATTTTTTCTGAAAAAAGATCTTCTCCTTTCCTATTAGGCTACTAGAGAGATTGAGAGAAAAACTTTTTTCAGAAAATACACGCATTATTTTGCTAGATGGTATAAGTTAAAATTTTCAAGGGATCTGTAGTATCATCAGACAATAACAGAAGTTTTTAACGTCTTTTCAGACTAGATTAAAAAAAAAAAATTTTTAATTTTTTAAAATTATTTTTGTTCAGTTTCTTATATTTTGCACCATTTTTGACTAATTCCAAACATATAGCTTGTTATTAAAAAAATTTTATGTAAAATATGAAAAAGTATAAAGAGAACTTCTTTAAATCTGCGAAGTACTAATTGCTAATTGCCTAATATTGAAGCAATGAGTACGCATTGTGTAACTTATTTACACACCTTATCTATCCTACCTTTATTTATTCACGTTAAAAATGCTTCGAATGATCTAAAATAAAAAATAAATTATTCTTCCAAAGCTTTAAATCTCAGAACCCAAAATTCAAAATTAAATTTTTTTAAGGCCATGTGACGAGTGGGTCACGTGCCCGGATTCCTACCTTACCGACACTTTTTATATTTGTAAAATTATTTTCACACAAATAGACACATCGAGTTGAAAATTTGGGATAATAAATAAGAAGCACTAAGAAAGGTGGGTCTGGTCCTAAATTTTTATAATTATGAAAAAAAAAAAAATTTTGTGAAAATAAGTTTCACAAATAAAAAAAGTGTCGGTAAGGTAGGAATCGGTCACGTGACCCACTCCTCACATGGCCTTAAATTCTCAATTTTGAGGACTGGTAACATTTTAAATTCCAAAAATTTCAGACTTATGTTCTTAGGAGTGAAATTTTAGAAAATTCTTCTAAAAAAAATTTTACAATATTTGTATCGCTTTCACCATGAAAGAAAATAAAATTTTAATTGTAAAAATTTTAAATTTTAATTTGGAGGTTTTATGACTTTTGAGGCTTCGAATCTTACTTTATTTAATTTTTAAAGCAGCTGTTTTGAAATTTTTTTAATTTGAACTGTTTTATTTTGAAATATTTTCTAATTTTATTTAATTATTGATTATTTGGATTTGAAATTTGCAATTTAGATTTGAATACTTGAAATGAAAAAATTATTCAGTTTTGAAAATTTGAGTTTCTTAATTGCAAAGTTTCTTCGAAACGAAAGAAAACCCGGAAATGATCCGGATTTCCATTAATTAATTAATTGTTTATAACTTTATGGATTACTTTTTTTGTACCAAAACATTTTTTTATAAAAGAAACTGATACACATTGCTTATAAATTCGTAATAAAAAAATACAATTTCTGTACTGAATAATTTTTTTATACAACAAATTGATACACTTGAGTATTAGTTTAAATAATTTTTATTTATAGCGATTATATAAAATTTTGGATGCAAAAAAAGACGTTATTTTTAATTATCATGTCCTACATATTACTTCTGATAAATTGGCGCAGTTATAAAAAATTATTAATTAACATTTTTTTAATTAATAATTGATAGGGTCACAAAAAAGCCCCATAAGTGGAAAAAAGGATTTTTCGATTTTTTGTCGCTCATTATGACTTTTTTAAATTTTAATAAAATGAAAATTGTTTCTAATAATTAAAATATTTCTTGATTATGATAATTAGACGTATAATAAATTGTTTAAACATTTCATTATTGTTAGCAATTTTATTTTAGAATAGAGATAGAAAGTCGCAATTTTTTCAAACAATTTTCACTTTTTGTACAATTTTTAATTAGAGTGAGGTAGTACTTAATTATTGTTAATAAACATAATTGTTTGATCAATTTATTATTATTGTTAATAATATTCTCTTAGAATAATGCTAGAAAATTGCAGTTTTCACAAGTTTTCCACTTTTTGTTCAATTTTCATTAAGATTGAGTTAAATACCCAATTAATGATAACGAAATTATTGTTTAAATAATTTAGTATTGTTGTTAATAATATTCAATTTGAGTAATGCTAGAAGGTTGCAGTTTTTTTTTAATTTTTAAGTGTTAGTCTATTTTTCACTTGGAGTGAGTTATCAATTAATTCAGTTTAGCAAAAAGAATTATTTAAACAACTTATTATTGTTTATAACTATCTTCTCTTAGAATAAGTGAACCTCAAAAAGAATCATTTTTTAAATATTATTTTATTTTTAAGTGAATTATTTTTGTTCCTTCCTCAATGCAAAAAAAAAATTAATTTAAACAAAAAAGTTATCTTACACAAGAGACAAAAACAAAAAATTACAACAAATTTAATTTAATTGAATAAATTTTAATTTTTAGCATAATAACAAAAGATAAACAAAGGATTGTTTGAAATATGTTTCTCTTTAATGTTTATTTATTATTTGTTATAAGCAATAATAAATTGTTCGAAAAACTAATTTTGTTAACTTGCATTAATTATTATCTCACTCAGTGAAAAATTGACAAAAAGTTAAAAATTTCAGAAAAAACCGCAACTATCTGGCATTAATATAGATGAAGATGAAGATAGTTATAAACAATAATAATTTGTTTATACAATTATTTTTGCCAAATTTAATTAATTATTAAGTCACTTCAAGTGAAAAATAGACAAATAGTTGAAAATTTTGTTAACTTTAATTAATTATTACTTCGCTCTAATTGGAAAGTGAAAAAAAGTGAAAATTAAAAAAAAAAACCGCAACTATCTAGGAATCATATAGAAGAAGATAACTATAAACAATAATTATTTGTTTAAACAATCATTTTTGCTCAATTAAATTCAATATTAACTCACTCCAAGTGATAAGTAGACAAAGTCAAAAATTTGAGAAAAAAAGGCAAATTCTAGCATTATTCAAAGTTAATATTATTAACAATGATACTAAGTTGCTTAAACAATTATTCTGGTTAACAATGATTAATTGAAATTAAAAATTGAAAAATCACTCTAATTAAAAATTTGTCAAAAATTAACAATATACTCTCATGTCCTACATATTATTTCAAAATAAAAAACAAAAATTATTATAATTTAGTACATTCCTGCAAAATTGTTAATTAATTTTTTTTAAACAATTTTTTTTTAACTTATCTTTTCCGGAAAAAATAATTGTCATCCTCCTTCACCAATGGTCATACCCAATTTTTTCAGATTTTTTCGAAACTGCGAGTATAAAAAAATTATTGTTTATAACAGTTTGTTATTAAAAATATTCAAATTTTTATATAAATCTAAAAAAATCTTCTCAAAAAGGTGATATAATCTAAGAAAACGTGTTAAGAATCGTTTTGATTTTCACTCTATTGTTAATTAACAATATACTCTCATGTCCTACACCTTAAATCAAAAATTTTTTAAATTATTATTATTTGGTAGAGAACTTTTGTTGCACAAACTTTTATTTAAAAAAATCTGCTCCTTCCCCTCCATATCGATCAAGAAAGATGGCATCGGAATATTTTTTATAAAAATGATAAGTTAATTAAAGCGTACGTTTGGCCGAAAACACGCAATCCTTAATTAACAAATTAATTTCTCCTAAAGTATTAGTCGCAAAGGGTTCTAATAGGAGTCATTTTAAAGGGAATTTCATGCCCTACAAATTATTTTTAATAAACTTTTACGTATCTCTTTAAGGGAAGCAGCAATTCAAGCAAACGTGTTAAATTGCAAATGGCCTTTTTGTGTAAATTGACTGGAAGTTTTTGTAAACTGACTGAAAGTTTCTCAATTTTCGGAATTTTTTTTTTATTTTTGGGAAATTTCCTTGTATTATACATAATATTTATTTATGCAAACATTTTTTCTCGAAGAGATAAACAATTTTTTTTTTTTCCCCAAGAATCTTGACCTTGCGATTTGTCTAGAAAGGACGAGAGAGTGCTGACAGCCGTGAAAAATGTCGTTCTCTTTTCCCAAGGGTCAAATTTTATTTTACGACTTTTTGAAATCGATACGCCTCCTGCGTTCGAGCTGAGAAAATATTGCCCTGGAAAGTGGATGACAATAATTTTTCGCTGCTTTTGCAGAGACTGTTTCTGATATCGAGGGTGCGGAAAATCGTCTCGAATTGCAGAAAACACCAAACATCAAAATGCTGCTTCACTCACAAATGCTTCAGAAGGTTTCCTTTCGTTTTTCTTGAATCGTTTCGAATACCATTCTCAGAAGCTTTTTCTTCCACGTTTATTCCCTAATTTCGTGGGTGAAATGTGATGATGCCAATTTATCTTCGGGAGGCTGACACTCAACACAAATGGTCTGATTGTAATTTGGCGATCATGACGCTTGTCAGAATTTTCAACCAAAAAGATCAATTTTCTACAGAGAATGAAATAGTTAAATTAAAAGAAAAAATTAATTGCCAGCAAAAGTACAACCAATTTTCGAAAGAATAGGTATCGTGTAGAATTCCTGAAAAAAGAAACAAGAATCCAACGACCAAATTTGGACAATCACCAGAAAATGCTCCTCCTGTGATTAAAAAAAAAAATTTCTGAAAAAAAAAAAAATTTCCTTCTTTCTTAGACAAAAAATAAAGAAGAGGAAAGAAAAATGAGAAGGCAACCAACCACATCCTCTTCCTTCAACAACAAATTTTCGAAAGAATAGTTATCGTATAGAATTCCTGAAAATAAAAACAAGAATCCTACAACCTAATTTGGACAATCACCATAAAATGCTCCTACTGTAATTTGGAAAAAAAATTTCCATCTTTCTTGGACAAAAAATAAAAAAGAGGAAAGAAAAATGAGAAGGCCACCAACCACATCCTCTTCCTTCAAAAACAAATTTTCGAAAGAATAGT
>CAKNYM010051868.1:0-24376 GCA_932195095.1 Andricus curvator | reverse complement strand
TATTTCCCTACCATTCACCTATTTTTTATTCTGCTGCAGCATGCTAATAATAGGAAATTTGGTGAAATTTTTTTTTTTCGACGAAAATTTAACGTTTCCTGTTTTAATTTGAAAATTCATCTTCTTTATATAAAAATTTCACTGTTGAATTTGGTTAAAAATTCATATTTTGGTTGAAAATCAATCTTCTTGGTTGCAAATTGATTTCTTTTTTTGAAAATTTAACCAGTTTTTTTTCTTTGGCTTAAGAATTAATTTTTTCAAACTAAAAGTGCGACCTCTTCATTTTCAGTTGAAGTTCATGTATTTTGACGAAAATTCATCTTTTTGGTTAAAAATGCAAATGTTTGGCTAAAAATTATTCACTTTTAATTGAAAATGAAACTGCTTGTTTGAAATATTAATTTCTTTAGTTTAAAATTATTATTTCATTATATATATACATTATTTTATTATTATTTTATTAGAAATTTAAAAATTTGATTCAAAAAGCAATATATTTACTTGAAATGTTCGAAATTTTAAGCATTTGATATTGAATTCAATATGGTACCTACATTAATTTTATTTAAAAAAATGTATTTCCCTATCATTCCCCTATTTTTTAATTCTGCTGCAGCATGATAATAATAGCAAAATTTTTTTCAAATAAAAAAATTTTTTTTCCTCACGTATGTCAGCCAGTCAAACTAGAAAGGAAAATAAAAAAGCAAGAACTTCCGTGAGCATGATTAATCAAGCACTCACAGCTTGAATGGAGCGTTTCATTGACAAAACGGTAGTTCCACCTTTGTATAAGAGAACATTACTAAGAGATTTCGATCGCCTAAGTGATATCACTTTTTCTCTACTCTAGATAAAATTCCTTCTAGAGTCAAGATTACATTCTCTTAAAAAAAAGTCCTTCCATTTTCTTGTTTTCATACTGTAGAGCAAATAATGAGAACAATCTATTTTCCTTCGACAGGTGACGAAACAATTAAAACACTGAAATAATAAAAAAAAAATAAAATAAAAAAACAATCACACAAATTAATAATCAAACATTCCACACAGATATTGGTATCTAGATGATGAAAATGAAGAAAATAAAAAAATTTCTTGCTTTAGATACTGTACTATGTCTTATATCCTTTTCCTTTAAATTGTCCAATTATATTGTTTCAACAATATCTGCATTTTTTCGATGATTATTATTTTTGAAAATAAGAAATATGAATGCTATTTTTGACTTTTAAAATTATTGTCAGGATATTTTTCTAATTTTTTTTTGTAATTTGAGACGTGTATCTACTGCTTCAATTACGGTTCTATTTGCGGAAACCTAACGACAGTTCATCGTTCGGTCTTGTGCAGCTTGGAATTAGAAATGTATTTCTAATTCTGTACCTCAGACCACTTTCGGCCCTGTTGGTGCATCTGAGACTATTTGGGAGTTCAATTTTTTTTTTAACATTTACAGATTCTATTAGCATTAACGAAACAATTTTAGCCAAGAAGGTTCTGAAATCATCTTCTTTGACAAATAATATTACTCGTTCAGTATTTAAGAATAAGAAAATTATAACATTTTATTCAAATACTAAATAAATATAATTTTATAGTCTTCATAAAATGTGCAAATCACTGAAGAAATGTGGAATATCGTTTGTCAATATTCATGCTACGATTTGCAAGAGTAATTAGGCTCATCCGATAAGAGCAATGGATTGAATTAACATCTGTGACAGCTGTCGCGTTCTAATTTGAATTTAACTGCTCTGTTTGATTTATAAATAAAAAAATAAAAAAAAGGTGACTGCAAATATGAATGCATTTTTTCTATTTAGGTGAAAATTAACCAATGAAAAAACCCAACAAAACTGTTGAATTTTTCAAAATAAGAAATGAATTTTCAACCAAGAAGATTGATTTACAACCATAAGATGAATTTTCAACAAAATGCAACCATGAAATTTTTAAATAAAGAAGAGAAATTACAAATAAAAAATGGAAACGTTTAATTTTCATTTAAAAAAAAAAGAATTTTCACCAAAAAAGATGATTTTGAATTTTTAGCCAATAACTGGAATTATTTTGCAAAAAAAAGTAAACGAATTTTTAAGACAATATTTAAATTCTTAAGCAGAACAGATTATTAAATTTCCAAAAAATAGTTGAATTTTCAACGAAAAAGAATTATTATTAACCAAAAAGATCTTATTATTAACCAAAAAACACAACACATGAATTTGAAACCAAATTGTACAATTTTTAACCAAAAAGAATAATTTTCTACCAAAAAACGTAATTTTTAACAAAAAAGATTAATGGATAAAGTTCCGAATAGTGGTTACCTCCGATTTTGTTGAAACTACCTAAACTCACGTATTTTGATGCGCTGATTACGAAAATCATAGTGAAAATTAGCGACAAGGACGTTTCCATGGTAAAAACCATAAGAAACCCCATGAAAAGCATGTTTTTTTCGTTTATCTCAGTAAATACGAAGAATTTTGAAAAATATTTCAAACAAAAGTTCTAGCTAGTATAAAAATACATCTTTCTTGTATCGTACACTTTTTACCTCAAACCATTATTTTTCGAGAAAAAGAAGATTGCGTTGGAAAAACAATGAAAACAAGAAAACAGTTACAGATATGCGTTCGGTCACGCTTGTCCCTTCTTTTCCTTTCTTTCTCGTCCCTTTTTCGTAACTAGTCAGTAAACGCGTACATAGTGGATTTTTGAACTAAAAACGTGAAATTTTCAACTATAAAATAGAATATTAAAATTTTCAGTGAAAACAATCAATTAAAAAGAAATGAATTTATAATAAACTAATCAAATTTTCAAACAAGGAAACGAAATTAAAAAAAAATGATTTTTTAACCAAGAAGATTAATTTTTTCCCCAAAAAAACAAATTAAAACAAAATATATGAATTTTTAACTAAAAATCATCAATTTTCAACCAAAAATGTCATAGTTAAATTCTTGACTGAAAAAATTAATTTTCAAGGAAAAAGGATGAATCCCCAACTAAAAGTGTGATAGTTCATATATTTCAACAAACAAAAAAAATTTTTAATCGAAGTATTGACAATAATTTATTGATGAAATTATTATTTTATATAGTATATAAAAATTAAATTTCATTTACAATAAAAAAGATTAAAAAATTTGAATAAAAAAAAATGTTTTATTTATTATTTATAAATATATTATTAATCATAATAAGTAGGTTATTATTGTTATTAAATTTTTTTTTGTGTGAAAAAAATAACAAAATACGAAATAAACTAACTTCATTTGAATGTGGGTTTGATAATATTTCATTATTACCATTACCATTTTCTATTCATTTTCTTTAATTGGAATTATTTTTTTAATTTTTGATGCAGAAATTTCTTTAATTTTTTCAATTATTAAATTTTTAAATATAATAAATTGTTATAAAAAAAAAGTTTTTTAATTATTATATTTATTTTAATTGCTGGTTTATATTACGAATAAAAGCAAGGGTCTTAAAATGATTATAAAATAAATAATTATTTTAATTTTAATTTTTTTTAAATAATATTTGAAGTTTTATAAAATTTAAATTGCATTTAAAAATTATTTTAATAAAAAATGTATTTCTGAATAAAACTAAAACTTTATTATTTAATTTCGACTTAAATTTATAACTATATAATTAATTAATTCAAAAATTTATTAGATATGAATTGAAACCAAACGAGAGGTAAATTATTGTCAATAATTTAATTGAATTAAAAAAAATTCCAATTACATTTTTTTAAATAAATAATTTAATTATAATAAGCTTATAACTTAATTATTAAATGATTAAAATCATTTTTATCTCTATAATTTAAATAGTTTAAATAAAACATAATATTGAAGATATAAAAATGATTATATAATCCACAAATAATATATATGTATATATATATTATTTATTATTTATAAATTAATTGAATTATTTTTATAACGAAATTATAGTGTTTTGTTTAAACTAGATAAACTTAAAAAAATTTATATTTAAATATAAAAAAATAAATATGAATAAATAAATATTAAAATTATAATTATAAATTTATTTATAGATGAATTAATAAATATTAAATTAATTTTATTTATTAAAAATATTATTATTATTTTTCTATAAAATTAATTTCATCTAATGTCATTTAAATTTAAAAATAGTCTTCTAAATTTAAATAACTTTAAATTATTATTTATAGTTAATTGTAGTAAATATAAAAATATTCTTAAAATATAAATTAATTTATAAAGTATCAATTTATAATTAAAATGAATAATTTTTATAATTGAAATAATTAATAAACTTAAAAATTTATAATGTAGAGATTTAATTTGATTTTCAAATTAACAATTGATACCCCTCATGAAGAAAATAGTCATCAATTAATTATTCTTCCAAAAATAATTCTTATAATGAATAATAATAATATTGATAAATTTATTACAAAAGAATCATATTTTATATTTAAGGTATAATAATAATAATAATTTAAAATTAAAAAATATATATTATAATTTAAAATTAAATAATATATTAATCGAAAAGTGTATATTATTTTTAGTATAATACATAAATATATAAAATAATAAATTAATTTATTTAAATATAAATTTATTCTTATTTCGTATAATAAATCTTTTAAATAAAATCTCGATAAACATTGAAATCCATGTAAAGATAATTCAGAAAAATTAAAATAGATAATTACTAAAGGAACTTCATTAATTAAAACTCCGATGAAGCGAATATGTTGAGTTCCATTTATAAAATGAATTTGATTTTAATTATTATTTTAATTTTAATTCCTGAAAATAAGAATAGTAAAGATTAAAATATTTAAAAAAAAAAATATATATATATATATATATATAAGATAAATAAAAAATTATATTTCTTAGACCACTACATGATTTAAGCTTTTCTATTAGTCCGATTTTTTTGGGAGGATGGCTCAAATTCACAGTTTCGGAATGTAGATGTGCATTGAAAAATAAATTTTGCGTTATTAATATGTTGTTCCTTCTTAAAAATTCTTAAAAATGCGGAATTTTTTTTTTTAGAATATTATGCATAATAATAAAACATTATTATGTTTTATAATTATGACGAAAAATTATTTCCAAATTAAAAAAATATATATAATTTTTATGAAAGCATGCGATTTTAAATAGAAAGGATGTTTTTAAAAGTCAAGTGTTATAAACATAAAAATATTCTTTAGGTTAAAGCAGAAAAATATATTCTAATCATCATCCAACAGATTGCCTTTTCCAAATTAAAATTTTTTAATTTTGAATATTTTGTTTGTTAAAAAATTTAATCTTTATTGAATAACACTGCTCTACCAATAAAAAAAGTTGTGAGCTATTTTTTTCCTGAACTATTGACTCAATTTTTAATTAGGACATAATTGTGTAATTGGTGCCTCAATCTGAAATTCTGTAGAGAAAATCGATTTTTAAAGTATTAAACTACCTTTTCTAGCAGATCACTTTCAAAGTAAATATCTGAAAGACTTTATATCTAATTTATTTGAGTGGAACTGAACCTTTCCATTCGTAATATTATTTACGGTGTAAATGTTAAAGCTTGAAGGATATAAAGCAGGAATTGAAAGAGTGCGTTCAAGCATTCAAGAGCTTTCAAGAGACGAACAGAAATGTCACGTAATCTCAAAATATTTGAAAGATTTCAAGGTTTTTATGGTATTTCATCGATGGTTATTTTTGCATGTTCTGGGTAATATAAGTACTCAATTGTCCAGAGATGAAAATACTAAATTGTCCAGATTATGTAAAATTTCAATGTTGTGAAAACGTCAGTAAAGTATTCTCTTGAAAATCTTTTCCTTTTCCATATTTTCTAGGAAAAGAATTTAAAATACTAAATTGTCCAGATTATGTAAAATTACAAAGTTCTGAAAAAGTCAGTAAAGTATTCTCTTGAAAGTGTTTTCCTTTTCCATACTTTTCAGAAAAAGAATTTAAAATACTGAATTGTCCAGATTATGCAAAATTTCAACGTTGTGAAAACGACAGTAAAAAATTCTCTCGAAAATGTTTTCTTTTTCCATATGTTTTAGAAAAATAATTAAAAATACTAGATCGTCGAGATTCTGTAAGATTTCAACGTTGTGAAAACGTCAGTAAAGTATACCCTGGAGAAGGTTTTCCTTTTCCATACTTTTTAGAAAAAGAATTTGAAATACTGAATTGTCCAGATTATGTTAAATTTGAATGTTGTGAAAACGTCAGTAAAGTATTCTCTTGAAAATCTTTTCCTTTTCCATATTTTATAGTAAAGGAATTTAAAATACTAAATTGTCCGGATTATGTAAAGTTTCAACGTTGTGAAAACGACAGCAAACAATTCTCCCGAAAATGTTTTCCTTTCCCATACGTTTTAGAAAAAGAATTAAAGATACTAAATTGTCCAGATTATGTACAATTTTAACGTTGTGAAAACGTCAGTAAAGTATTCTCTTGAAAATGTTTTCCTTTTCCATACTTTTCAGAAAAGAAATTTAAAATACTAAGTTGTCCAGATTATGTAAAATTTCAAGGTTGTGAATACGTCAGTAAAGTATTCTCTCGAAAATGTTTTCCTTTTCCATACTTTTCAGAAAAAGAATTTAAAATACTAAATTTTCCAGATTATGTAAAATTTCGACGTTGTAAAAACGTCAGTAAAGTATTCTCTTGAAAATGTTTTCCTTTTCCATACTTTTTAGAAAAAGAATTTAAAATACTAAATTGTGCAGATTATGCATAATTTCAATGTTGTAAAAACGTCAGTAAAATGTCCTCTTGAACATTTTTTCCTTTCCCATAAATTTCAGAAAAAGAATTTAAAATACTAAATTGTCCTGATTATGCAAAATTTCAATGTTGTGAAAACGTCAGGAAAGTATTCTCTCGAAAATGTTTTCCTTTTCCATATTTTTCAAAAAAAGAATATAAAATGCCAGATATGAAAATACGGAATTGTCCAGATTATGTAAAATTTCAACGTTGTGAAAACGTCAGTAAAGTATTCTCTCGAAAATATTTTCCTTTTCCATACTTTTCAGAAAAAGAATTTAAAATACTAAATTTTCCAGATTATGTAAAATTAAAAAGTTCTGAAAAAGTCAGTAAAGTATTCTCTTGAAAGTATTTTCCTTTTCCATACTTTTCAGAAAAAGAATTTGAAATACTAAATCGTCCACATTCTGTAAAACTGCAACTTTGTGAAAACGTCAGTAAAGTATTCTCTCGAAAATGTTTTCCTTTTCCATACGTTTTAGAAAAAGAATTAAAAATACTAAATTGTCCAGATTATGCAAAATTTCAATGTTGTAAAAACGTCAGTAAAATGTTCTCTTGAAAATGTTTTGCTTTCCCATACTTTTTAGGAAAAGAATTTAAAATACTAAATTGTCCCGATTATGTAAAATTTCAACGCTGTGACAACGACAGTAAACAATTATCTCCAAAATGTTTTCCTATTCCATATGTTTCAGAAAAAGAATTAAAAATACTAGATCGTCCAGATTCTGTAAAATTGCAACATTGTGAAAACGTCAGTAAAGTATTCTCTCGAAAATGTTTTCCTCCTCCATACTTTTCAGAAAAGGAATTTAAACTACTAAATTGTCCAAATTATGTAAAATTTCAACGTTGTGAAAACGTCAGTAAAGTATTCTCTTCATCATGTTTTCCTTTTCCATACTTTTTAGAAAAAGAATGTAAAATACTAAATTGTCCAGATTAGGTAAAATTTCAATTTTGTGAAAAGGTCAGTAAAGTATTCTCTCGAAAATGTTTTCCTTTTCCATACTTTTTAGCAAAGGAATTTAAAATACTAAATTGTCCAGATTATGTAAAATTGCAACTTTGTGAAAACGTCAGTAAAGTATTCTCTCAAAAATGTTTTCCTTTCCATACTTTTTAGAAAAAGAATTTAAAATACTAAATTGTCCAGATTATGTAAAATTTCAACGCTGTGGAAATGTCAGTAAAGTATTCTCTTGACAATGTTTTCCTTTTCCAAATTAGAAAAAAGTATTTAAAATGCTAAATTGTCCAGATTATGTAAAATTTCAACGTTCTCAAAGCGCCAGTAAAGTATTCTCTCGAAAATGTTTTCCTTTCCATATTTTGTAGAAAAATAATTTAAAATACTAAATTGTCCAGATTATCCAAAATTTCAACGTTGTGAACAAGTCAGTAAAGTATTCTCCCGAAAATGTTTTCCTTTCCCATACTTTTCAGAAATAGAATTTAAAATACTAAATTGTCCAGATTATGTAAAATTACAAAGTTCTGAAAAAGTCAGTAAAGAATTCTCTTGAAAGTGTTTTCCTTTTCCATACTTTTCAGAAAAAGAATTTAAAATACTCAATTTTCCAGATTATGTAAAATTTCAACGTTGTGAAAACGTCAGTAAAGTATTCTCTGGAAAATGTTTTCCTTTCCCATATTAAAAGCACGTCAAGTATATTCAGCCTGATTTAAATATCATTTACCTTATTTCAACGGCCCTAGAATATGTGCTTATTCTGCAAATGACAGCATTTTATTGTTATCAAATCGGAAATGAGTTTTTTTTTTAGTTATTTTTTTTTCTTTTTTTAGTTAACTTGTCGAAGACTAGCGAGTTCTGCACGAAATAAAAATTAGTTGGTGAAA
This sequence comes from Andricus curvator, assembly GCA_932195095.1. Lineage (NCBI taxonomy): Eukaryota > Metazoa > Arthropoda > Insecta > Hymenoptera > Cynipidae > Andricus > Andricus curvator. Next base: position 15,680 of record CAKNYM010051868.1, on the reverse strand, counting down.
GTAAACTCAAAAAATATTTTACAAATATAACAGAATATTTTTTTCATAAGAATAAAATTACACTTTTTCTGGGAAAAGGATTCCTGTTACCGACGTGTTACCGACATCCAGACCATTCCACAGCTCATGTGGTTTGTGTCTGTGCTACAGTGTATAATGCAACCTTAGGGTGGTCCAAAAAATTGTTTTTCAAATTTTTATGAATAACGCCCGGAAATTTGTTCGAATCCACATAAAAATATTACTTTTAAAATATCAACCCCATAAGTCTGTTTTATAGGGTCACAAAAAATCCCATAACTGAAAAAATGGCTTTTGCGAGTTTTTTCCAAAAATTTTAACTTTTTGTCCAATTTTCAATCAGAGAGAGGTTAAAAAAATTAATTCAGTAAGGTTAAGAAACATAATTGTTTAAACAATTCATTATTATTTATAATAATATTCTCTTAGAATAATGCTTGAAACTTGTAGTTTTTTCTGAAATTTTCAACTTTTTCTTAACTTTTCACCTGGAGTGAGTTAAATATGCAATTAAAGTTAACAACATTATTTGTTTAAATAATTTGTTATTATTAATAATAATATTCAATTTGAATGATGCTAGAAAATTGCGGTTTTTTCTGAAATTTACAACTATTTGTCTACTCTCCACACAGGGTGAGTTAATAAATCATGCAATTTAGCAAAAATAATTATTTAAACAAATTATCATTGTTTATAACTATCTTCTTTTTTCTGAAATTTTTAGTTTTACTTTAACTTTTTAGTCATGAAAAAATAATAAGTGAACCTCAACAAGAATAATTTTTTGAATAGTATTTTACTTTTTTAAGTGAATTATTTTTGTTTTTCCCAATGTTTAACAAATTTAATTTAAACAAAAAAAATCTCATACAAGAGACAAAAACAAAGAATGGAATAATTCGGAGAAAAATAAGTTATTGCAAAGCGTGAAAGAAAAATTTCGAATTGAACATATTTTCATATCAGCCCCCCCCCCAGTAATATATATTTACAAAAAATAAAGAGATTGTTTAAAATATGTTTCTCTCTAATATCTTTTTATCATTTGTTCATAACTAAAAAGACAAAAAGTTAAACATTTCAGAATAAACCGCAACTTTCTAGCACTTATCTAAGAGATAATAGTTATAAACAATAATTATTTGTTTAAAGAATGATTTTTGCTCAACTTAAGTAATTATTAAGTCACTCCAAGTGAAAAATAGACAAATAGTTAAAAATTTTAGAAAAAACTGAAACTTTCTACAAAGAGATTATTATAAACAATAATAATAATGATGATAATAATTAATTGTTCAAACAGTCATTATTGTTAACTCGAATTAATTATCACCCCACTCTAATTGAAAAATGGACAAAAGTAAAAAAAAATCAGAAAAAAACCGCAACTATCTAGTATTGATATAGAAGAAGATAGCTATAGACAATAATAATTTGTTTAAATAATTATTTTTGCTATATTAAGTTTAATAATAACTCACTTCAAGTGAAAAGTGAACAAAAAGTTGAAAATTTCGGAAAAAACCGCAATTTCTGGCATTATTCGAAGATAATATTATTAACAATAATGACAAATTGTTTAAACAATTTATGTAAACATCTAATCATCATTTGATGTATCGGAAACAATTTGCATTAAAAAAAACGCAAAAAAAATTATAATTAGCGTCAAAAACTCGCAAAACGCATTTTTTCAGTTATGGGGTTTTTTTGGGACCCTATAAAACAGACTTATGGGGGTGATATTTGAAAAGTAATATTTTATTTATATTCTATGGCTAATTGTGAAGAGAAATGTTGAGTTTTAACTCGATTTAGCTAATATTGAGGATTCTGAATAAAATGTACAAAAAAGTCTTTTTTTCTTATGGGAAATACGTGTTAAGCTTCATGGGGCTTGCGCCCGATTTATAATAAAAAAAAAAAATTTATTTTTGTGTGGATTTGAACAAATTTCCGGGCGTTATTCATAAAAATTCAAGAAAAAAAAATTTCCCATGCATTTTTGGACCACCCTAATGCAACCTACAGTAGATAATAATTAATTAAGAACACAAATAAGAGAAATTTATTAATTTTGATTTGACATTTTTATCGTGTATATTTTATTAATTATTAATTGTATTGAATTAATTATTTTACAAATTAGTATGTGAAATTAATTTTGACAATTAATTTTAATTTTTAAAAAATAAAAAAAATATAATAATTTAATATAATATATTTAATTAATTATTATAAATTATTTATTAAATATTTATTAATTAAATTTTTCACAATTTTACACAAATCAGTATTTTTAATTAATGATTATCCGCTGTAGGTTGCATTAAAAATATTATGTAACAGTATCAATTCACCCCCCCCCCCCCCCTTATGTGACTAACTAATCGTACTTATGAGAGGAGCTCAATTCTATTCTATGCTCAAGCATAACTTTTTATGCACGAACATAAATTAGCGCTTTCTATATTTTTTTATAATCATTAGTTTTAATGATGCTCAGAAACACAAAGCTTCTAATTAGTGGATCCATTAAGGTGAATTTATAAGACAAGAGAGTAAGCTTTCTTTATGATAAAAATTTTTTCTAGAAATGTCTCTAGAATCCCTTTTGACTGAAAAGGAATTATTATTCTTTTTATAGCTGAAAAGAAAAAAAAAACAAAAAAAAATTATAAATAATTACTGGAATTTGACTGAGATTCAGTAACTTCTTTTCCAGGATTTTATTCAGTTTCAATTCACTACGATTCAGTAAGAAATTCTCTGAAATTTCACTGATTTTCAACTGGTTCAGTAACTTCAGTAACTTGTTTGACTGATGAATCAATAAATAATTAATGAGATTTTTGGGACTTTCTACTGATTTCCAGTTAATTGTTTCTCAAGCAAATATTGAAGAATGAGTCACTAGTTCCAAAGAGAACACTCTAGATTCGAATCACAGAAAATTTACTGAGAATCAGTGAAATTTGACTGAAAACCAGTGAAGTGCTTCTGAATATTTTAATCAGTTATTATTTACTAAAATATTGTTCATATTTCACTGGTTTTTTATTAGAAAATGTACCTACACTTTTAGTGGCGCTTACTGAAACTTCAGTAACTTTTTCTACTGAAATAACAGTGAAAAATACTGAAATTTCACTGAGAATCAGTGATTGATATTTCAAGATTTTATTCAGAAAATATTCACTAGCTATGAATGAAAAATTCTCTGAAATTGCACTCGTTTTTCACAGATCTATCAGTAAAAAGACGACTGGAATTTTCAGTACCCGTTACTGAAATTTCAGTAACTTGTTCTTCTGAGGAATCAATCAATAATAACCGTGATTTTCGTGACTTTTCACTGATTTCAAACTGTTTTCTTCTCTTGAAAATATTAAAAAATGAGTTACTTGTTCCAAAGAGAACTATCCAGATTCGAATAAGTGAAAATTCACTGAGAATCAGTGAAATTCCACTAAAAACCAGTGAAGTGCTTCTTACTATTTTAATCAGTTATTATTCACTGAAATTTCAAACATGTTTCAATGATTTTTTATTAGAAAATGTTACTAAAATTTCAGTGAAGCTTACTGAAACTTCAGTAACTTTTTCTACTGAAATAACAGTGGAAAAATACTTCAATTTCACTGAGAATCAGTGATTGATATTTAAAGATTTTATTCAGTTAAAATTCGCTAGCTATGAATGAAAAATTCTCTGAAATTGCACTCGTTTTTAACAGATCTACCAGTAAAAAAACGACTGGAATTTTCAGTACCGTTTACTGATTTCAAGCTGATTTTTTCTCACAGAAATATTGAAAAATGAGTCACTTGTTCCAAAGAGAACTATCCAGATTCGAATAAGTGGAAATTTACTGAGAATCAGCGAAATTTGTCTGAAAAGCAGTGAGATGCTTCTGACTATTACAATCAGTAATTATTTACTGAAATTTCAGTCATATTTGACTGTTTTTTTTATTGAAAAAAGTCACTAAAATTTCAGTGACGCTTACTGAAACTTCAGTAACTTTTTCTACTAACAAACTAGTGAACAGCTACTAGGATTTCACTGCGAATCAGTGGCTTATTTTTTAAGATTTCATTGAATTAAAATTCATAAGGTATCAATAAAAAAGATCCGAAATTTTACTCGTTTTTCCCTCATTTTTCAGTAAAAATGCGACTGCAATTTTCAGTACACGTTACTGAAATTTCAGTAACCTTTTTTTTCTGATTAATCAATAAATAACGTCTGTAATTTTTGTGACATTTTACTGACTTCCACCAGTTTTTTTTCGTGTAAATATGAAAAAACGAGTCACTTGTTCCAAAGAGGAATCTCCTGACTTGAATAAGTGGAAATTCACTGAGAATCAGTGAAATTTCACTGAAAACCAGTGAAGTGCTTCTAACTATTTTAATCAGTTATTATTCACTGAAATTTCAAACATGTTTCAATGATTTTTTATTAGAAAATGTTACTAAAATTTCAGTGAAGCTTACTGAAACTTCAGTACCTTTTTCTACTGAAATAATAGTGAAAAACTACTGCAATTTCACTGAGAATCAGTGATTGATATTTAAAGATTTTACTCAGTTAAAATTCGCTAGCTATGAAAGAAAAATTCTCTGAAATTGCACTCGTTTTTCACAGATCTACCAGTAAAAAGACGACTGAAATTTTCAGTACCGTTTACTGATTTCAAGCTGATTTTTTCTCACAGAAATATTGAAAAATGAGTCACTTGTTCCAAAGAGAACCATCCAGATTCGAATAAGTGGAAATTCACTGAGAATCAGCGAAATTTCACTGAAAACTAGCGAAGTGCTTCTGACTATTTTAATCAGTAATTATTTACTGAAATTTCAGTCATGTTTTACTGGTTTTTTATTGAAAAATGTTACTAAAATTTCAGTTACGCTTACTGAAACTTCAGTAACTTTTTCTACTAACAAACCAGTGAACAGCTACTAGGATTTTAGTGCGAATCAGTGGCTTTTTTTAAAGATTTAATTCAATTAAAATTCATTAGGTATCAATGAAAAATCCTCGGAAATTTTACTCGTTTTCCCTTCACTTTTAAACAAAAAACGACTGGAATTTTTAGTACCCGTTACTGAAATTTCAGGCTTCAATCAGTGGAAATTCACTGAGAATCAGTGAAATTTGACTCAAAACGAGTGAAGTACTTTTGGCTAATTAAATCAGTGATTGTGTACTGAAATATCAGTCATATTTCATTGGCTTTTCATTAGGAAAAAATAATAGAATTTAATTGAGAATCAGTAACTTTTTTTTTTATTTTGTATGCAGTTAAAATTTAATAGGTATCAATAAAAAATGTTCTAGAATTTCACTGATTTTCCAGTAGAAATTCGACTGGAATTTTCAGTATCCGTTGAAAAAATATCAACAACTTGTTGTTACGAGAAATCAGTAAATAACGACTGAGATGTTAGTGAATTTTCACGGATTTCTAGGTGATTTTTTCTTATAGAAATATTGAAAAATGTGTCATTAGGTCCAAAGAGAACTTACTAAATTAAAATCAGTGAAATTTCACTGAAAATCAGTGACGTATTTCTGGCTATTTCAATCAGTGGTTATTTACTAAAATTTTAGCTATTGGCTTATCTTTGGAAGATGTGACTAAAATTTCAGTGACGCTCACAGAAACTTCAGTATCTTTTTAGACTAAGAAATCAGTAAAAAACTACTGGAATTTCATTGAAAATCATTGGCTTATTTTTCAAGATTTTATCCAGTACTTCGGGTTATTTAAATCAGTGATTATTTAATGAAAATTCAGTCATATCTTTCTGTTTTTTTTTTCAGAAAATATTACTGAAATTTCAGTGACGCTTAGTGAAATTTCCGTAACTTATTTCACAGAGAAACCAGTAAAAAAACTATTAGAATTTCACTGAGAATCAGTGGCCTATTTTTAATTTTTAATTCAGTTAAAATTTACTAGGTATCAATGAGAAATTCTCTGAAATTTCACTGATTTTCCAGTTAAAAGTCGACTGGAATCATCAGTATCTATTGATAAAATTTCAAAAACTTGTTTTAACGAGAAATCAATAAATAACGACTGAAATTTTAGTAAATTTTTACTGATTTCTAGGTGATTTTTTCTTATAGAAATATTGAAAAATGATTCATTAGCTCCAAAGAGAACTTCTTTAATTCGAATCAGTGAAATTGTACTAAAAATCAATGTCGTATTTCTGGCTATTTTATTTAGTAATTATTTACTGAAACTTCAGTCATATTTCACTGGCTTATCTCTAAAAAATTTTACTAAAATTTCAGTTCCTTTTACTGGAACTTCAGTAACTTTTTCTACTGAAAAATAAGTAAAAAACTACTGGAATTTCATTGAAAATCATTGGCCTATTCTTCAAGATTTTATCCAGTACTTCGGGTCATTTAAATCAGTAATTATTCAATGAAAATTCAGTGACATTTTTCTGTTTTTTTTTCTTCAGAATATATTACTAAATTTTCAGTGACGCTTATTGAAATTTCAGTAACTTATATTACAGAGAAACCAGCGAAAAAACTACTAAAATTTCACTGAGAATCAGTGGCTTATTTTTAATTTTTTATTTAGTTAAAATTTACTGGGTATCAATGAAAAATTCTCTGAAATTTCACTGATTTTCCAGTAAAAAGTCGACTGGAATTATCAGTATCCATTGATAAAATTTCAAAAATTTGTTTGAACGAGAAATCAATAAATAACGACTGAAATTTTAGTGACTTTTTACACTAAAAATCAGTGTCTTTTTTCCGGCTATTTTATTTAGTAATTATTTACTGAAACTTCAGTTATATTTCACTGGCTTATCTTTAGAAATTTTTACTGAAATCTCAGTTAAATTTACTGGAACTTCAGTAGCTTTTTCTACTATAGAAACCAGTGAAAAAACTACTGGAATTTCATTGAGAATCATTGGCTTATATTTCAAGATTTTATCCAGTACTTGGGGCTATTTAAATCAGTAATTATTCAATGAAAATTCAATCGTATTTTAATGATTTTTTTCAGGAAATATTACTGGAATTTCAGTGACGTTAATTGAAATTTCAGTAACTTATGTCACAGAGAAACCAACGAAAAAAGTACTAGAATTTCACTGTGAACCAGTGGTCTATTTTCAATTTTTCATTCAGTCAAAATTTACTAGGTATCAATGAAAAATTTTATAATATTTCACTGATTTTCCAGTAAAAATTCGACTGGAATTATCAGTATCTATTGATAAAATTTCAAAAACTTGTTTTAACGAGAAATCAGTAAATAGCGACTGAAATTTTAGTGACTTTTTACACTAAAAATGAGTGTCGTACTTCCGGCTATTTTATTTAGTAATTATTTACTGAAACTTCAGTCGTATTTCACTGACTTATCTTTATAAAATGTTACTAAAATTTCAGTGACGCTTACTGAAACTTCAGTAACTTTTTCTACTAAGAAACAAGTAAAAAATTACTGGAATTTCATTGAGAATCATTGGCTTATATTTCAAGATTTTATCCAGTACTTGGGGCTACTTGAATCAGTGATTATTCACTGAAATTTCAGTCATATTTCGCTGATTTTTCAGTGAAATTCCACTGATTTAAATTATGAGAGAATTCTTATTGAAAGAAATTGAGAAACTCTATTATAAAAAAGTCACTCTAATTATTGTTATTTAAACAATATAGTAATTAAGGATGAAATTCGAGAAAGAGAGAATGAAAAATCGGAAGCCAGGTTTCAATTGATTTGGAGAGATGGACTTTCCCTTAATTGAATGAGATGAGGGAAAGCTTCCGGGTACACTCCACTAATTGGATATTTGAGTTAGAGAGGGTTTTCTCCATACAGTGCAATTTTATCATAATTGTTTACATAAAAGATATATTTTTTCATTTGAGAAAAAAAATAATTTAAAAAAAATAATAAAAATTTCGAATAACTATTTATTTGTCAACAGATTTTTTAATACGTGAATTCGATCTTAAATTAGTTTTTAGGAAAGTATTATTGGTTTTTTAAAGGTTATATAAATATATTTTTTTAAGATTCTTGAGAAAATTCAAAAAGATTTTGGATATTTTGAAAAAGTGGTTACAAAATTAGGAAAACAAGTTTTTTATTTTACAGGATTTTTAGAAATTTTAGGAGAAATTTTACTCAATTTAAATATATTTATAACTTTTAGAAGTTTGGAAAAAAATTTTAAATATTTAATAAATTTTCGGAAATATTTTCAAGTTTTAAAATATTTTTAATCTCTTCAAAACACCTCATCGAAAGAATTAAAAAATTAATAAATGGTAAAATAATAAAGGAAATACTTATGTTTTTTTTCATTTGATTTAATATTTTATTATTTATTTATCATCTAAACAATTCTTCAATTGCTCAGATTCGGGAATTTTTAAATTGGGTAATATTAATATAAAGCGAAGGGAATTTTATTATTTTCGAATTTTATAATTTGGGAACTTCAAATTATCGGGGGGTTTATTTTTCTGGAAATTTTTTTAAATAATTTTAAATTTTCTTCAAAAATTATTTAAAAAAAAATATCATTTGCAATTTCCCCAGGAATCTTGAAAAAATTTCTTCGTTCTCTTGAAACCTTTCAAAATCCTTAAAACGCTTCAAAATTTTATTTTCGAATTTTCAAAAATCTACATTTATTTTTTAATTTCTCGACATCTTCAAATTTCAAATTATTTTTCAAATTGTTTCAAAACTTCTAAATATTTTCTCAAAAAAATTGGTTTATTCTCTTGAAACCTTTCAAAACGTTCAACAGCAACAAAATTGTTTTTTCGAAAACTTCAAAAATCAAAATTTTGTTTTCACTTTTTTGAAAAATTTTCAAATTTTCAATTTTTTTCAAAATTGTTTCAAAGCTTCGAAATTTCTATAAAAATTATACAAAATCGTCCTAAAATAAAAAAAAAACCTTTCAATATAAAAAAATGGGCCTAAAATATATCAGATTTTTTCAGAAATCTTTTTAAATATCTTGAAATCTTTTTAAATTTTCTTTAAAAATTAATTTTTCTAAAAAGAAAATCATTTAAATTTTTCCCAGAAATCTAAAGATCTTTTTTTAATTTGTTCAACTTATTGAAAATTCTTTAAAATTTTATTTTTTCAAAATATTCTAAAATCTAAATTTCTTTATAAATGTGTTGAGATTTTTCACGTTTCAAATTATTTTTGAATTTTTCCAAAACTTCCAAATATATTTAAACTTACTCGAATTATTTCCAAATTTTTTCTCTAAAATATTTTACATACTTTTTAGAAATATTAGAAAATCTTCCGAAATGTTTTGAAGTCTTTTTAAATTTTCGCTTGAAATTATTTCTTAAAAATGAAAAACACATTTTATATTTTGTTTTAAATAAAAAAAATTGGTTAATTCTCTTGAAACTTTTCAAAATTCTTAAAAAGCATCTAAATTGTATTTTGAAATCTTCAAAAATCTCAATTTTTCTTTTAATTTTTCGAAATATCTTCAAATTTTCACTTTTCTTCAAATTGTTTCAGAGCTTCTTTCAAATCTTTTAAAATGATTCGAATTTTTTCTAAAATTTTTGAAAAATCTTTCAATATTGAAGAAATGGCCTTAAAATCTATCACATTTTTGTAGAATTTTAAAAAAATATTTCGAAACTTTTTTGAATTTTAGTTAAAAATTAATTTTTTTAAATAGGAAATCATTTGAATTTTTTTCAGGAATCTAATTTTTTTTTAAATTTCTTGAACTTTTAAAAATCCATTCTTTTTTATATATTAGGAAATCTTTTGAAATGTTTTAAAATCTTTTTAAATTTTCTCATAAAATTCATTTTTTAAAACAAAAAATAATTAAAAACCTTTCAAAAATCTTAAAAAGCTTCCATTTCTAAAAATTAATAGGTATGCATTTTCCATTAATTTTTTTTGCAAACTTATCAAAAAACAAACTAAAAGAAGCCATTAAGAGTCATATTCACGCAAATTTTTAAGAAAAGGATTATTTTATTTAAAAATTTTTCGTACAATTATTTAAAGTGGGCCATTTTTCAAATTAAACAATTTTTAAAATAATGTTTAATAAAAAAGTGACGAATAGAATATAAAGAACTTTTCAGCGAACAGAATGAGCTTTTGTAAATTAAAATTGAAAAAAATTTACGACTTCTGCCTGAAGCGGAAGAAAAAAAAACAAATATGGCTAGAACAATCCTTAAGGTGCTTTAAACGAGTGGGTTTCTAGAATAATACAAAATACGACTACCAGGATGAATTGTTTGACGTAATATTTTTATCACATAACCTAAAGGCTTATACATATTTATGACTAGAGCCCTTTTTTCGAAAAATTGTCTTGTTTTTTTTTGTTGATTGAAAATATGCTGAATTTTCTGCGCCTGAAAATGGGCAACGCGCCACTGGGAGTGCAGCCATGGTGAACCGAAAACAGGCGCTCGCCGTTTCAAAGTGCGTTTTAATTAACAAAAAAAAAAAAAGGAAAAAGGAAATACCATTTTTCGAAAAAGGGCTCTAGTCATGCACATGTATAAGCCTCCAGATTATGTGGTAAAAATATTACATAAAAAAATTCATCCGTGTAGCTGTATTCTGTATTATTCTAAAAATCGAATCGTTTGAAGCACCTTAAGGACTATTTGCGAATCGATTAGGTTTTTTCCTGAAAAAATTTATTTTTAAGCCTTTCTAATCTTAAATTGTTTAATACAGTACATCCAATTTTTTACATAAAAAAATAAAATAAATAAATAAAATATAACTAAAAATTTGCTTACTGAAAAAAGTAGCTTTAAGGTAGTAGTAAATAATATTCAAATATATTTGTTTCAGAAAAGTTTTCTTTTAAAAAAATTGTTTTCACGATTTCAGCCAGAGAAAAATTTACTTTTGAAATTGGAAAAGGAAGAGTTGTAGATAAAGTTTTCCCCGAAAAATGAGCCACCAGATAATGAAATTCAACCACTTTTGAACAATTGATAAGAATCAATAGTAAGAAAAAATTTAGTTCAAAACAAAAATTCTCAAAATCAAACTTTTTTGTAAGTTTAAATTTTTTTTCTTTAAAACCAGTGTTTTTTTCAAATGGCAACATCAGTAATATTATTGTGATCCTTAAAATCACAGAAAACCTTATTTTTTATAATCATCTTTCTCAACAACAAAAAATAATAATAAATTGCGTCCTACTGTAAAGGAAAAGCAGATAATTTAATTCTGTTTCCAATATTGGAACTTCTTCAAAGAACTGTTTATGTCACGGAAAATCCGTTTTCTCCTAAGATTGCTATTTTCGTCGAACTTTGTTCAAGGCAGATACTTGCATCTCGGAAAGTGCAGAAACAACCACAGTGTCGAGGCAAACCTTCCTTGTAGATTCGGTCTCCGTGAGTCTCAGTTAATTCTCAAGTTTCATCCTACAAACTTTCCACAAGAAATATATAATTTGCTATACTTTTGAGCCGTTAACGATGAACGAGAGGTGGGAACACCAAACTGAGGTAAACTTTCCGTGGTGAATCACAGATATCTCTAGCGGAAAGTTTACCTCAGTTTTCTGTGACTTAATCTGGAAATTAAGAACATTAATGACAACATTATTTATACTATTAAAAAATGTAACTCACTACCAAAAACACCACTACTTCCCCTCACTTCCCCTACTTCCCCTCCCTAATTTGCCCTCACTTTCTCTACCCACCCTCCACTTATTTCCCCTGATTTTTCCACAATTCCTCTATTTTTCCCTTCCCTCACTTTCCCTACATTTCCTTCGCTCATTTTCTTTCACTCCGCTCATATCCACTCTTTGTCTCTCAATTCCCCTGTTTGCCTTCCCTCCATTTCCCCTCACTGGCCCTCCCTTTATTTCGCCTAATTACGCTTCCCTAACCTCCCTTCTTGTTTCCCTAACTTTCCTCACATCCTTACTCCTCATTATCCCTATTTCTAATTATTGCCCTAAATTTCCTTTCACTTACGATACCCTTCTTCTCCTTATATTCCTTCACTTCAACTTATTTTCCCTCGACTTACTTTCTTCCACTTAACCTACTTCTTCTGCTCCTTTTTCCTCTTGGTTCCCCTACTGCCCTATTTTAATTTTCTCCCACTTCTCCTCCCTTTATTCCTTTAGACTACTGTAACTTACCCTTCCCTTAATTTTGCTCTTCTCTTCTGCCTCCCCTTTTCTCACTTCACCATTCGCTACCTCTCCTTTCTCCAACTTCTTCCTTCTCTACTTCTCCCTCTCCTCACTTTCCCAGATAACACTACTGTTCTCCCACTTTCCTCTCCCAACTATCACTTTTTCTCTCCTACGCACTTGCACTACTCTACTAGCCCTCCCTTCACTTTCGTCACTACCCTCTCTTACTTCTAATTATTTTCACTACTTCCCGTCACTTCCCTTCACTTCTCCTACTCCCCCTCCCTAATTTTTCCTCACTTTCTCTACCTATCCTTTCCTCATTTCCCCTGGTTATCCCACAATTCGTTCACTTTTTCCTTTGCTCACTATCTCTACTTTTCCTTTGCTCATTTCCTTTCACTTCCTCATATTTTCCCTTACCTCATTTCTCTTACTTCATCTGCTTCCCTTCCCTTATATCCACTTGTTTTCTCTCACTTCCTCTGCTTGCCTTCCCTTTATTATACCTCACTGGCCCTCCCATTATTTCGCCTACTTATTCTTCCCTGACTTTCCTTACTTCCCTACTCCTCATTACCCCTAATTTCTAATCATTTTCCTTCAGTTCCCTACATTTCCTTTCACTTACGATACTCTTTCTTTCTTTATATTCCTTCACTTCAACTTCTTTTCCCTCGCCTCATTTTCTCTCACTCAACCTACTCCCCTTCTCTCATTTCCTCTCGCTCCCTCTACTGCCCTATTTTCATTTTCTCCCCTTTATTTCTTTGAATACTGCTACTTCCCGTTACCTTATTTTTGCTCTCCTCCCCAACTTCTCTCTCCTCTACTTCTCCCTTTCCTCACTTTTTTAGATAAAAATACCTTCCTCCTACTTTCAAGTCCCAGCCATAAGTCTTACTCTCCACCCCACCCACACTACCCTCCTAGACCTCACTTATTTGCAATCATTTCCACTACTTTCTCTAACATTCTTTACTCAACATCTCCTGACCACCCCTTATTTTCCCTCAATTTATTTACTCTTCCCTTTTCTTACTTTCCCTAAGTCCTCTTCGATCATTTTCCCCAACTTTCTCTACTAACTTTTCGCTTATTTCCCCTAACTTCCCCTTCTTCTTCTCCTCTTATTTCCCTTAAATTTCCCATATTTCCCCTCAACTTATTTCCTCTCACATTACCTTCTTTCCCTCTTCTAATTTCTGCCCATTTCAACTCATTTCCCTTCATTTTTCTACATTTTCTCTCAATTTCCCTACTTTTCCTCACCTCATTTTCCTTTACTTCATCTTATTTCCCCTTACTTAATTTATTTTACTTCACCTACTTCCCTTCCACTCATTTCCTGGCGCTCCCCCGACTGTCCCTCTTTTCATTTTCTCCCACATCTCTCACTTCTCCCTTTATTTCTTTTCACTACTTCAACTTACCGACCCCTCATTTCCACTCTCCTCCGCTACTTATTTCTTATCTACTTCTTCCGCTCCTTACTTCCCCAGCTAACACTCTTCTTTCCCAACTTTCCTTCCAAAGACGTGACTTTCCCTCCCTTTCTCACACGTAATATCCTACTTGCCCTTCCTTTACTTGCTTTACTACACATTCTCATCTCCAATAATTTCCCCTCACTTCTTTCCTATTTTTCATTACTTCTCATACTTCCCCTCCTCTTACATCCCCTCACTACTCCTTATTTCTTTTCACGTCATTTTTTCTTACGTCAAATTCTTACCCTCCCCTAATTTTCCCCTCACTTTCTCTACTTTCCTTTCGCTCGTTTCCTCTAACTTTCCTTACTTCCTCTTCTCTTAGTTTTCTTCACTTTCCCATATTTGCCCTTGCCTTATTTCTTCTTGCTTCACCTACCTTCTCTCTTCTAATTTCTGCTCATTTCCACTCATTTCCCTTCCTTTTCCTAAAGTTCCTCTCAGTTTCCCTACTATTCCTCGCCTCATTTTCCTTCACTTTACTTTATTTCTCCTCACCTCATTTTTTTTTATTTCACCTACTTCCCTTTCACTCATTTCCTCTCGCTCCCCCTACTGCCCCTCTTTTCATTCTCTCCCACATCTCCCGCATTTCCCACTTCTCCTTCCTTTCTTTCTCTTTACTACTTCTACTTACCCTCCTCTCATTTTCACTCTTCTCTTCTAATTCTTTCTCATATACTTCCCCCTCTCCTCACTTCCCGAGCTAACACTTCCCTTCCCCAACTTTTCTTCCCATGCCGTTACTTTCTCTCCCCTACTGACACTTAATACCCTACATATAACTTCCTCTACTTTCCTTTCGCTCATTTCCTCTAACTTTCCTTACTTCCTCTTCTCTTAGTTTTCTTCACTTTCCCATATTTTCCCTCACCTTATTCCTTCTTAATTCACCTACTTTTCCTCTTCTAATTTCTGCTCATTTCCACTCATTTCCTTTCCTATTCCTAATGTTCCTCTCAGTTCCCTTACTATTCACTTTACTTTATTTCTCCTCACCTCATTTTTATTATTTCACCTACTTCCCCTTCACTCATTTCCTGTCACCCCCCTACTACCCCTCTTATCATTTTCTCCTACATCTCCCGCATATCCCACTCCTTCTTTCTTTCTCTTTACTTTCTCTTCTCCTTCTTTCTCATCTACTTCCCCCTCTCCTCACTTCCCCAGACAACACTTCCCTTTCCCAACTTTCCTTCCCAAGCCGTTACTTTCTTTCCCCTACTGTTCACTTCTTCCGTATTTTTTCTTACTTCTCCTACTTCTCCTCTTATATCCTCTCACTACCCCTTATTTCTCTTCACGTCATTTCTCCTTATGTGACCTTCTTGATTTCCAACCCTCCCTCATTTCCACTCGTTCTCCCCACGATTCCATCCCTCACTTCGCCCTTCGATACCCCTCCTTTTCCCAACATTTTCTTTTGCTACTTTCGCCTCTCCTCACTTTCCCAGCTAACACACCGTTCCCCTACTTTTCTTCCCTAGCCATCACTTTTCCTCCCCTACCTACCCACACTTCCTTACTAGCCGTCCCTTCACTTCCCTCACTACATTCCTTTACATCCCCTCACTTCCTCTGCTTCCCCTTTCATCATTTTTCCTCACTTTCCTTACCTCCCACAAATTTCTAAACATTTCCTATAAGTTTTATTACTACGTTTAAGACAATCCTCTAATTAATGAGAAGAGTCCGCGAATTATTGCATGACTCTCAAACTAGTGAAAATACAATCCGAGAGTCATAGAATAATTCGCGTACCCTTAGTATTTTAAGGATTGTCTTGAACCTTATAATAAACGTTATACGAAAAATTATATAAATTTGTTGCTCATCCTAAAGTCTTAGACAGTCATGTAAAGTTTCGACAAACAAACAAAAATATTTTTCTGGGTCTGGAGGTCAAACCATGTTTACCATTTGTTTTGGGGTCGCTGAATCCGAATCCGAGGTCCAAAAAACCCCAGCACGT
>CAKNYM010051865.1:391131-414174 GCA_932195095.1 Andricus curvator | reverse complement strand
AAAAAAAGAATTAATATCAAATTATCAAACTCTACTAGTTCGAAAATTGACTAAAGTTATTATGTTACATATTATTCATTTTTTTAACGTTTTCAGTTTAAAATTCATTAACCTTTAGGGCTTTGAATTTAAAACTATTGTACAATTAGACTGATTTCTTGTATTAATGTAAGAATTACGTTTAATCACAAAAATAATTAAAAAGTCAATAATAACTATTGTTATAAATAGTTATTGTAGCAAAATCTTTTAATTTGACGTTTTTTCAGAATTGCATTTCCCTTAATCTTCTGAATGGCTGCAAATATTCCTAAAAATGTTCTATCTTTGATAATATTGGGTAAATGTATCAATTTTAATGTTTATAAACAGTTAAGATAAACAAATACAATTTTTTGACAGTTTCACGCAGAAAAAATTAGATTTTAAATCAAAATAGCTTGAGAATTAATACTTTTTTATTGATATTTGCAATTAACTAAGACTCTCAACTTACAATTAGACCCAAGGTACTTGAATGGAAAAAACGATTTCATTTTACATTAAACTGCCAAAATTTGGAATTTGATCATCCAATTTGTTTATAAAATTTTTAATTGTTATATTTTACCAAATATCATCAAACCTATATTACTTTTAGGAATATTTTCAGCAATTCATGTATTTTTTTGACAATGTCTTTTTGATAGAAAATTAATCTTGGTTGAGAATTTATATCTTTGGTTGAGAATTCATTTTTTTGCTTGAAGACTCATAATTTTAGTTGAAAATTAATTTCTTTGGTTGAAAATAATTTTCAACCATTTTGTTGAAAATTCATTTTTTTTACTTAAAAATAATTTTTTTAACTGAAAATTATGAAGATAATAATTTGAATAATAATTTGAAGTTAATTTTAAATTGAAAATAGTTTATAAAATTTTCATCGGACAAACTACTAAGACTTTCGAATTAAAACGCTTCAATTTTTAACGTTTTTAATTTTGTGTTTAATTTGAAAAAAAAAATTAATTGAACTATTAGGTTGAAAATTCCATTAAAAATTAAAAAAATTTGTTGAAAATTCCTGTATTTTGTTAAAAATTATTCCTTTTTGGTAGAAAGTAAATCTTTTTGGTTGAAATTTAATTTATTTGGTTGAAAATTAGTTGTTTTTTAAAATTGAAAATTAAGTTTGTTATCTAAAAATTTAGCTATTTCATTGTATGTCGAAATTTTTTTTTTTATAGACATTTAATCTTTTTAATTGAAATTTGATCTGTTTGGTTGAAAATTGGTCTTTTTTTGGTAGAAAATTCATCTTCTGTGTTGAAAGTTAAACTATTTGGGTAAAATTATTTTTATTGAAGATGCATAATTTTAGTTAAAAGTTAATTTCTTTGTTTAAAAATGTAACAGATTTTTTTGAAAATGAATGTTTTGACTAAAAATGTAGCTGTTTCATTTTTGCTACAAAATTGATAATTTTTAGTTGAAAATTCACATATTTCGTTGAAAACTCGTCTTTTTTAGTCGATAATCCAATTATTTTGGTAGAAAATGCATGCTTTTGTTTTGTAAATTCAAATTTTTTTCAAACATTCGTCTTTATGACTCAAAAACTCAACATTTTGGATAAGATTTTTTTTCTTGATTGATTAAAAAATCTTTCTTGTTTGAAAATTCAATTCTTTTTTTTTTTAATTCGTTTTTTTTGGTTTAGTTTAGCAGTTTTTCATTGAAAATAAAAATATTTTTTGATGGAAATATTAAATATTACACTTTTTGCCGAGAATTTATTTTTTTAAATTAATGATTCATCAGTTTGGTTGAAAATTTAACTATTTTCTTGAAAAATGTCTTTTTCTTGGTTGAAAATTAATTATTTTAACTGAAAATGTAATAATAAAATTTTTAATTAATAAATCTTAATTTTGTTGTCAGTTACATTATTGTTATGCACGCAAATGTGACAGTATTTGTCACTGCAATTTAACTGAAACCCATTTCTTAATTATGTGTGTGAATTTGGCAACATTCCTTCCTTCGAGTTTTTCAAATTACCCAATCGGCACTAAGGAAAAGCGACAACAATGGCTTTGAACTTTTCGTGACACACCGATTTTTAGAGAAAGATATGCAGAGCAGGTAAAAATATTTAAAAATATGAGAAAAATGCCTATTTTCACGATATCTTTTATTTTTACTTTAACGTTTTAAATTATCCTCTCATTTTATAGTATGATAAATTAATATGGAGTGTTATTGGCCATTTTATGATTATGAAAAATATTATGCAAAAATAATAATCATTATTGACTGTTATTTGGATTCAGTTTTGATAAATTGATTTTTAAATATACTAGAATCTTCGTAAGTATTAAATTAACAATTTTAGCTTTCATTATCAATATTTTAAATAATTTTTTTCGAGTTTTATCATAAAATGTTGTGTATTTTATTTAGTAATTTTTCATTTTAAATTTATAGTTTTGGGCAGGTGCGTTACCAGACATTTTGAGTTTCTGCCCGGGGCTATGAAACCCTAATAATTGACCAAATGGCTTCATCCTGGCTTATTTTATAAATAATTCCGATAGATTTCAACTTATTAAAGAAAAAAAAAACTCTCATTTTAATAAACATTAAATGAACTTAAGTAACCATCGATTAACAGGTGGTTTCATTCTTGTGATCAGCAATGTAGTTTCGATTAATATTTATCACTTCAATATGTGATTGAGGATAAGTTTGGCACGCGTAAATAAAGAATTGTTTTCTTCCCTAAATAAATGTTGTGTTATGTATAGGGACGATAGGTGTAAGTGCGATACGAAATTACGAAGTTATATTTTGATTAATGATCTTTCAAATATTTGAGAAGATTCTTATTTCAAATTTTGCTGAAATTATCTTTGGACTTTCTACTTATAATCGTCCCCTTCTTCTTTTCTGTTAACAAAACATCTTTTGAACCTTAAAATATATGTTTACTTAACATTGTTAATCATTTATAAAAATATTAATGAAAATAAAAAATAAAAATTTGAATCTCACATGAAGGTTTCAGTGATATTTAAAAAAGTACCTTTTTCAAATTACATTATTCATAAATTAATTTCAAAATGATTTGTCTGTGTAAATGTATTTAAAAAAATGTTATTTAATAATTATTTTTTTGTATTTACATTTTTATTGCAAAAATATGGCCCATTAACCTCTTTAACTAACCTCGAACATCATTAAAAAAAAAAATTTACATTTTAGAGAAAAAATCGGATATTCAAGGAAAATATAATATTTTCTTGCATTCCTATACAAAAATACAACAAACGGTGCTTTATGTAGGAGAAATTCAAATGAAAGACCAGATGGCACAATTACGAATTGGAGTCTTCTAAAAGCATCTCAATTTTTTTAAATAAACCTTTTTTCTACAAATAATAAGATTTGTGTTGTAACAGAAAGGTGAATGACTAATTCATTTTTCATTCTAAATTTTCTCTTTAACATACTAACCCTGTTAGCACACTTACCCCTGTTGACCCTATTATATTAAAATTACCATTGCTATACGTTAGTTTGAGACAAATTACAAAAAGGAATCCTTTAAATTGCTCGGGGCTAAAATTTGGTCGGAAAAAATGGAAATTTCAAATTGTCTGATCACTAGACACTATGAAGTATATATATACCTGTCCCTAGCTTTGGTGACAACTCCGAAGCCTCTATAATTATAACTAAAGTAATTTCTACTAAAGTATAGATCAAAGGCACAGAATGTATCGAAAAGGTCAAAGTTCGATCAAGTTCGGTTTTCTGATGCTTATCAAAAGTCGGAATGAAATAATTTCACCGAAAGGCTGTTTCCATACATTTCGTGCGGAGTCCTTTTAAAAATACATGACGTTTCCAAAATCTTAAAACTGATTAACTCTTCAGAAGTCCTCTAAGAACACGGAAGGAATTGATTAAAATCAAATGTTTATATTTAGAGGGTATGATTTATTACGAAGTGATAAATAAAAAACAAAAAGATAAAAAAGTTTACTTGAAATGAATTTATAAGTTTTGAAAATAAACCATTAAAAAATTACTCATCGTATGGGAAATTTAAGTTTCGAAACGTCATGCAATAAATAAACAATTTGTCTGGAAGTCGTCGTCTGTCTCTTGTCACCATATACATCTAAATCATATTCCCAGACGTTTTACACAAAGGCTTTCACATCACATATTTTTCTTCAATTTAAATAATAATCTATACAATATGTATAATTTGAAGAAAAAGGTTAAACATCGACCACAGGGTCCCACTGGGAGCAACTGCCATCTATGAAAATGACACTGGCTCCCAGTAGAACATTATTAACATTAAAACCTAAATATTTTGTTTTAACCCAGACCACCCCTTCAAATGTTTTCTTTTAACAAATAAATGAACGCGTTTTTTTATACTAAAATAAAAATTTCTAACCTATCCCTCAGGCCATTTTAAATGATGTAACCACAAAAATATTTTGTATGCGAAAAAGTAAAAAGTACGTATTAATTTATTTTTGAATCAGATTAATTCTCAGGGGTAAGCATTTTCAAACATATAAAATTAAAATATTTCTTGAACCAAAGTACATCTGATTTTTAGAAATTTGAGAGGCTTACCCTCTGAGATTATACTTTTTGGAAAGAAAGTTCCCGTTCTTCCAGTTACACCAGCTTGAAAACCATTCATTCCAAATTCTGTAATACATTGGCTGTAGTTTAAATTTTTGTTCAATTGTTTATATTTTGTAAAATAAATTAAATGTTTATATAAGCCAATTAATTATTTGATTTAGAAAATGTATGTTTAAACATTTTTGTAATCTCTTTTCATATCACTGTTTCGAATTTGAATGGTCGCAGATACAAACTGAAAATGGTATTTTTTCTTTCTTAATAAGAATAATTATACATGTTTTAAGCGCAATTCTTTTTCTTATAAATCTTGGGCTTCCAAAAATAATTTGGTCAAAAATCCAAAAAATGGTGGGTAACTTTTTGTGAAAGAGGATGGTACAGGGTAGTACTTTATTTAGAATACAAAAATATTTGAAAGGTTACATTTTCTAAAAATGATAAACATAGGCGTTTTAAAGATCTTAACCCGCAGAATTGTAGCTTCTGGGGAAAAAATGTGTGATACTTTTTTATTTTCTTATAAAAATAATTGTACATGCTTTATACGACAATTTTTTTTTCTCAAACCTTGAGTTTGTTCTAAAAATAAGTATATCGAAAAAAGAACAAATGTGGGTTCAATAAGTCTCAATTTTATATCTTTTGAAATTCTTACTCCCTTTTTGCCCCTACAAAATAATTTTGAGGTTACATAATTAAAAATGTCTCGAGTAATATGTTCGAATTTTTTATTCAAAAAACAAACAACACGTTTTCATTTGGCCCGCGTTAATACAAAATATCAAGGTTTTTCATTGTTACCTTAATACTCATATACTTATATATTAATATGTATATATATATATATATATATATATATATATATATATATATATAATATATATGTATGTACATACTACAATAGGCCCCCTAATTTTTTCTATCAAAAAACTGACGAGGATCCCCACCTAACATAAGTCGAAACGTCTGTTGACTTGTAAAAATCAAACATTTTATTTCTGGAACCTAAAGCCAAGTTTAACATCAAAGAAAGAAGATAAAAAACAATGTTTGGAGGAATAGCTTATGTGAAAAAACTGAAACGTTATCTAATTTTTGTTATTCATGATATAATAATCGATTTATTTAAGTTTTTTTAAATTTATTTTTATGCTGTCATAGAAAATATGCACGCAAAAATTTTTTGTGAGTACCACTGATACCTTAGCCGTGATTTGTGGAAAATGTGACCAAATTAACATCAGTCCTGGCAAAGATAAAACATCGTTTACAAAAATTCGAGTTTCAACATTAAATTAAAAGTAGTAAATAAAAACATAGTATATTGACGTGCATAAAATTAGAATTCTATCAACTGTATGATCCAAGTGTGGGAAACGTGATATCTGACTTTAGAAGCAACACTATTAACTTCTATTTCAATAGATTTTAATTCATGGAAGAGTGATGATTTGTAATGAACATAATAAATAATCTCATCTGAATAGCTCAATTGAAATCAGTTATTATTTTATAATTCAAGACTTCTTCTTCATTTCAATTAGTGATTTTTTGTTTGTTTGCAGGATTGTTTCTCTGCTCAAATCCCGGATGTAATATTTACAAGCTTCCTGTGAAAACATCTAATTTTCCGCGATCGAGGAGGAACAGTTGTTTTTCTTCTATACACCCGGAATAAACAAATTGTTTTCTTCAAACTCTCCTTGAGATTCGACAAGTTAAAATTAGACTCTGACTCTTTCTACAAATACTTCAGATTTGGTAAAACCTCCGTTCATTTCATTTCTTCTCGCCTTCGGGGTGGATGCATTGGCTCTCAATTTCAGTCGAAGACTATTTCAGTCCACCGAAAGTGAGTGTGTCAAAGGGCAAGGCTAGTACAAAGAAGTTAACTGGGAGCTATGCCAGTTGGCTTGTGACTACGGTGCGCGCAAGGCATGAGGTTGAATGAGACTTAGTTCATCTCGCGTTCGGTAAACGACCTGTAGTTACTTCTTTTAAAACGTAGTGTTTTGTTGAAAAAACAACTTTAAAACAATACCTTTTGTGTACAATGGAATGTCAAAATTCGGACAGTGCTATTCCGGAAGGCGTAAAAAAATGCGCTGCCATCCTGGAGATGGTGGATACCGATTCGGAAAAGTTCGCCGCCTTGTTTATGGTGACGAAGTTAGTTCCTGGAAAAGATTGCTCTCCAGCAGCAAAAAAGATGCTTTTCGAGGCGATCGGCGCTAAATTTCTGAGGAAGTTGCTTTCTAGTAACGATGTCCCCGTTGACTGTCCACCTCAAGTCTACAAATCCGTCGCGTTGTCCATTCTTTCCGCTTTCTGCAGAGAACCTGAATTAGCCGGTCATCCTGACATGATTGGGCACATACCTGCCCTCCTACAAATCGTGTCTCAGGCTGACGAGGAGGCTCCGGACGATACTTTGATCATAGTCAGCGAGGCTTACATCTGCTTACAATGTATTGCTCAACAACCAGCTGGTCAAAAAGCACTGTTGGAACAAAAGGCGATAGCGAAGATGTGCGACATATATGCAGAGAAGAGCTTCAAAACTGATGAAGCCTTGAACATTCTTGTGACCCTTGTTAATAGATTCGGACCGCAGGCTTGGGACGCGGTCAACACAGCTCCGTTTCATACGATTCTTAACAAAATCGCTCTCGATTTTGAAACTGATATCTCTGAAAGAAAATTTGAACTTTGCTCCATTTTACATGGACTATTAGCTTCCTGTCAAAAGGATCTGATCGCTTCAACATCGAAAGAGCAATCCTGGCCTGAGAGTATCCGAAAATGCCTCTCGGAAATTCTTCGGTCCAAAATTGGAAAGGCTCAACGAGACCCTGCATTGAAACTGTCTGCGGTAATGCTGGATATCCTAGGAGTTGATTGGGCAGTTGCTTACGATGAAAAAGAAAAACTCTACATCCTTCCTTTGATTCAACTTGCAGCAATTGAGGTACGCTTGCAACTAGAGGGAAAGCAACTGAAGACCGTTGTGGCGAATGCGGATTTACTCGTCGCTTGCTTCACAGTCTTGGAGATTTCCTTGAACTACATCACAAATGATCAACTGGATTTGGAGCAGAATGAAAAGCAATCCATGTACACCTCGTTGAAGGCTGTTTTTTCAGCGGTACTTGGTTTGTTAGCTGCTGTGTCGAAAATGAAGGAACTTAAGGATGTCAAGGAGCGTGTCTTCGTGTGTGCGATGATTAGAGTCCTGGCTGCGTGGCTTGCCCAGGAAACGTCCTCGATGCGTACTCAGGTTTACGGTGTTTTACCCTTCGTACTGACAATTGCAAATGATACCTTTTATTTGCATAGGAATAGGAAACTCGCGGAAAAGGCGAAGTCGGGAGCAAAGCTAAACGAAGGAACATTTTCCGGAGAACCCGTGAATTATGATCCTATCAGTGAGGTGGATGTTCTAAGGCTCATGCTACCTGCTCTCTGCTACCTGGCAGTGGAAGAGGATGCAAGAAAAATATTGCTGAAGCATAATCAAGACGAAGTACTCTTTGAGTGCATGTCATATCATTGGACTATTGTTCACTACAAGAAGCCACCTGTACCGAGGTCAGAAAGGTTAAAGGCACTGAAGGAACCGGAGAAAGAATTGGAACCTTGCGTTCTGGAGGAAATGAAGGATTCGAGGACAGCGATGATCTCGATTTGTAATATACTTATGAACATAACCGTCTTGGAAGCAAAACTTGTGGAAGAATCTACTACTTTCGTCTCCCTGCTCAAATTTATTTTCAACAATTTACCAGAGTTGAAACAAATCCCGGAGAATCTGGTACTTCACGGACACTTGGCTGTTTTGGGACTTCTGCTATTGAAGCAGCAAGCGAAACGAGTTAAGAAAAACGATTTTTCCATTTGCCGATATATCCAAGCCACGATTCGATTTCTTTGGGATGCCTATATTGTAGATGAGAGTAACGATCCACAGGAACTGGTCGTAGCGATGTCGTATAAGGAACACTGGATGGAAATCATGGAACTATGGTTTCTCGGAATGCAGACGATGGCTGGAGTGTTGCAGATGGTTCCGTGGCTCTCAGAATTCGCAATAGAGTCGGGTTGGGCGGAAGGAATCATTGAGACCTTGAAAAAGGTCAAAATCGGAGGCTTGCAACCCAACGTTAAATCCGCTTATGAGGATCTACTCTGTCACTTGGTTAAGGCAGATCAGAGCGTTGCTGCCGTATTAAAAAAGTGCGGCGCGTTGACGGTTTGCAGAAATCATCGTATGATGGAATTAGGCAAACACCTCTTTGGAGATTAGGTTTTTGTAATGCTTTCATGTCGTTAGTATTACATTACGGATTAGAATCAGCAGTTTACTTTCAAGAATGCTATTAAACACAGAATTATTAAGTAATAAAATTTATTTCAGTTTAAAGAGCATTTTTCCAAGTGTACTGGATTCCCAGCGACACTGTAAGTTTATTGGAGATAAAACAGAGTGCTTCTGTGTCAAAACCGATTACGTGTGATTAGTTTTCTATGCGAAACAGTTATTAAAAGTTCGACTGAGTTGGGATGAATTGTAAATATTTGCAATTATTCAATATTTTCAATTTTTCAAAATTTCAAATAG
Source organism: Andricus curvator (assembly GCA_932195095.1). Classification (NCBI taxonomy): domain Eukaryota; kingdom Metazoa; phylum Arthropoda; class Insecta; order Hymenoptera; family Cynipidae; genus Andricus; species Andricus curvator. The sequence continues at coordinate 404,897 of CAKNYM010051865.1, read as the reverse complement.
AGAATATTCAATATTTCTGAAATTAAACGCAAGTGAGTAATTAACTTACAAATGTTTTTAAATTATTCCTTTCAATGCAGAAAATATAAGTGTAATAATTATTTAGCAATTAAATTAACGGCCATAAGAATAATTAGGTGTATGTAGCAGTAATTATTCTTTTTTTAAAGAAAAAATCGAAAGTTTCTACTGCTTTCAGATTTTTTTTGTCATGAATCTGTCAGAATTCTGAAAATTCGTTTTTAATAATTTTATTATTTTCTATATTTTTCCTAATATCTGCGAAACTGGTGAGTTAAAATGTTTTAAATATCAAATACAGTGAGACACTGAGACAGGCTTCTCAAATAATTTGTAGTACGTGAGCATATTTAAATATTTTATATTTTAGTGTAACCCCCAAGGGGTTAATCACTGCTAAATTCAAGTGTACATCTGTTTCTGAATTCACCTTGGATTCTTACATTTTTTTTAAATTCTTTGGAATTTCCTTGAATTCTTTTGAATTTACATGGAATTCTGATCTATTCATATCGACTTGGATGAATTCGGTAATATTTTTTTGAATTTTGCTTCCTCATAGATGGAGGTTTTTTTGTTCAAGGACAACATTTTTAATTTTGGGTTTTCATGCGAGAGTGGCATTTTCACCTTTGCTGTATCGTTTGAAACCATTCTCACGTTCCGAAACAAAACGAAAGTGGGTGTATTTTGCGTTTGAAGAAAAAATAGCTCTTCGGCGTTTATGGAACCTGCAAAATTTAAATCGTTTTTCTCGTAAAGCGGTTTTACCAAGTTCGAACTTAAAAGTGTCCTGGTGCCTCGATTTTCAACGTAGGAAATTCGTTCTGTGCATGCAATTTCGGAAATTTATCTAGCTATATGTCCCTATTCGTAACTCCATACCGACAACCTGGTCCTTTTTTAAATGGGCGTACACATATTTTAGATATAATTCGACCCCAGGATCCAAAAATTGCATGGATTGACCTATTTTCGATCTTTCCATGACTTACCAGTATCTGTTTAAAAATTTTTAAACAAATTTTCTTACTTTGTTCATAATTTAAAAACTTGTTTGATAGCGAAAATACTACATACTACTATGAACAAACATTTGTTTGCTTTATACCTTGTTTGGAAGTTTCTTTGATCTGGAAGTTAGTCAGGGAAATAAAAAAATATCTAGCTTTACAGATTGATCATTACGTTTGCGCCAGCTTAAGTTTTCCAAATTTTAATTTTTTTTTTGCCAATGAGGAAGCAAATTGCTCATAAAATGCGCACAAATAAATACATCCATAGTGAATATATACATTATACACATATAGTACTTCGCAGCGGTATTTGCGAATTTCCTTGATTTAAAAAAAATGTTTTCATCCGTTGGATTCTTTTGAATCCACTGAAATTCCTTAAAGTTTCCGTAAACCCTTCTGAGTTCATTTCAATTGTATTGGCCATTGTGAATTTAATTGAATTTTTGGAAATGATTTGAATTCTCTTATATTTTTACAAATTCACTTGAATTTGTTTAATTCTTTTGAATTCACTGGAATTCGTTTGAATCTACTTGAATTCTTTTAAATACGCTTAAAGTATTTTGAATTTACTTAAAGTTCCTTTGAATCCACTTAAATTTGTTTGAATTTACTTGCATTTCCTTTGAATGTAGTTCAATTATTTTAAATTTACTTGAAGTTACTTGAATTTACTTGAATTTTATGAATTCTTTGAAGTCTATTAATTCTTTTGAAGTATCTATATTCTGTGTATTCTTTTGAATTCTTGAATTCGGGTTTATGGGTGATTTTACAATATATAATACAACATACAGTAGAAGTACTGTATCAAAACAAAAGAATAATCTCTTTCAGTGCCATATAAGTCAGGGAATATATTTTTTTTATAAATACAGTATAATTGTCCAAATTTACCGAAAAGTATTTATTTTATATCAAGAAATGTCTTTTTAATCTCATAAATACATCTAGTTGGGAAGATATTATTGAAAATGTGTTCAAGGTTTTTTCAAATGTTCCCTAAAAAGTATGTGAGTTTAGTTTTTTCTTTACTTTTCTGTATCTGTACGAAATTAAAATACATAGGGTAACAATAACATTAGAAATTAATACAAATATTTAAATTCGAAGAATATTAATTAAACCATCACTGCTTTTTTACTATGCTAAGAAGCTTATAAACTGGATGGAAACTACTTTAAGTGTATTTCATTCGATTTCGTAGTCAAACTTTTTATAATAATTATTGTGATTATACTAAAAATAATAATGAGTCGGAATTTGGTATGTTTGTGTAGGAATGTGTGCAATGTATTTGATTCAGTGATGTGAAGATGAATGCTCTCAAGTCTTACCGAAGTATGGGTGGACCACTGCTTATTTATAGAATAGAAGATCACTACTTAAAATAGTACAGGCAAGCGACAAAATGTAACAAAACTCAAGTTATTTTCCCTGGGCGAAATGTCTGCTTATGTTGAATAAAATTTGAAGGCTTTCAACATATTTTACAATGTCTCTAGAAATATTGTTATTTTACAAACAGCTTTTTCACTTATTCAATAGTTAACACATAATTATTTTTCTCTTGCAAGTACACGGAGAAAAAAATATGCCTATAATAGTAAGAGCACTAGTCATGCTTTTGTCGTAGGTTTCATTCTTGCTATCTTGGTACGAAATTCATTCATTTTAAGCAGGAATCCCTTTATCCTAAAAAAGTACAAAGATTCATGCTTTTAAAGCCGTTATCCCTTGCGAAAATAGCTCGAACTTCGCCTTGCTACGGTTGTAAGAAAACTCATCCTATTAGAGTATGAGTACTCTTACAAACGAGATATTAGGTCACGCGCAAGCGCCGGTAGGCGTGGCCTAATATCTCTTTTGTAAGAGTACTCATACTCTAATAGGATGAGTTTTCTTACAACCGTAGCAAGGCGAAGTTTGAGCTATTTTCGCAAGGCACAACTGCTCTAAGGGCATGTGACTCCAGCAATAACGGCATGCGCTTGATTCTTTTATGGTATAGGACATTTAATGCTAAAAATGTCTAACCTGATGCCAATATTGGTAGAAATTCATACCAATTTCGCACATGAAGTTCCATGCTGTAATATTAAGAGCTCAGCCTACTATAACAGTGTGGTTTTTTTCTCCGTGTAGGGTTACTGGAATTTGTATTCAGAAACATAAGCATACATCAATCTTGCTGTTTATGAGCGTTGTTATTAAAAATGTATTCTGTCCAGGAAAAATACATCCGAAATTTTCTTATTTGTGAATATTATTTTCAGATATCAAGTTTTGTTTATAATACACTAAGTGCTCCTAGAAATAACAACGAACGTAGTTGTTTATTCAAGTTTTATTATTTCATTTAGCTTAGAAACGCCTCTACGGCTGTGCTATTTTTACATGTTTTATATAAAAGATTTACGAGTAAACGATAGCACTGGCGGAATCCTAATCTCGTTCTTCTATATTGGCGGTAGAGAGAAATTTTCTTACTCGAAGTTTGTTCTTTTGGGTGCTGATTGTTAGTCTGTTTGTAACGAAAGAGACTTTTAAATTAAACGAAATGAATTTTATATATGCATTATATTATTTCATAGCCTTTTTCCCGAGGTATTTCGGCGTTTTTGTTCAGGGAAATTAAAAACGCTATTACTTTTTTCTAATGCTAAATAATTAGTATTGTATAAGTCTGTTGTTGGCACAGCTGATTTTGTTGTGATTACAGTAAAGCGTCCACCGATGCCACTTCGAGAGTCCAATTAATGGTTCGAGTATTTGAATGAATCAATGCATTGTCTAGGTAATCATTAATATGCATTATGTATCTTACTGCCCACTCAAAATCCTCTTTCCTTTGAATCTCGTTTAAATGATATATTTCAGGGGGATTCATTTTATAAGACAAAAAAATTATTTTCGAAACTGAACACGCACACTAGCCTAAGTTATACCTGTTTAGTCAGCTAATTTAAAAAAAAAACAAAAAAAAAAAAATCTGAGATGATTTAGAGGTCCCCTATTTAAGTTTTGTATTTTTGATTGATTTTTGGTTGTTTCTATTGTCTCGATGACTTGAAAATGTATGTTTTGAATTTTTTATACACAGAATTATTCCCTTCTACATTACCGTCATTGCAATTCATTTAATGAAAATTCTTAAACTCATTTTTAAGAAAAATAATAATTTTATGTTACTTGTTTCACATTTTTTTATAAGAATTTGACATATGGTATGGCAATTATCGAATACAATAAGTAATTTGATAAAAGTGACCTACTCTAGAAAAGTGTGAGGCAAGTAAGAAAAAATGATTATTTTCCTTAAAAGTGATTATAATATTTTCATTAAATTATTTACAGTGATGGTGAGTGATAAAGGGAGCTAATTTTATACGTATAGAAATTTTATACGTGGATTTTCAAGACATTCCGATAATAAAAAGAACAAAAAATGCATAAAAAAAGACAAAACTCAAAAAGGGGACCTCTAAATCACATCCCGTTAAAAAAATTTTGTTCGGAAAATTTTTTTTACTAAAAAGGTACAACTTAGGCTAGTGTCCGAGTTCAGGTGTGAAAATATTTTTTTATAATTACCCTAATTAATAAATATATATAATTTAAAAAAACAGGTTGAACAACCAGCGCAGAGTCCCACTGGGAGAAACTGACATCTATGCAAATGACATGGATCCGAGTAGACCCGCGGTAAATCACACCTATGGCCTCGTCTCACGACCGCGAGATGGGCGGTCACAGGGCAGGAGGAAATCATAATAGCAGGTCGCGAAATCCTCGTTTGTCTTAAGGACACGGAACAACCTAAGGATGGCAGCCTTCTGCATCCATCGCGCAAGTGCCGCGGCATGTTTTTGGCTCCCTGTTAAGGTCTTGATACCTCTCCTCCTTTTCTTTCTCCTTAGCAGTGATGTTGTAGTTGGCCGGAGCCGAGAATTCGATCACGAATATAGTTCGTTTTTCGAAGTCCTGGAGAACGATGTCAGGCCTCGAGTGTGCAATGGAGACTGCTCTCCAAAAATTTGGCACTTCTCATTTTAGAAAATTGACTCTATCTCCCTCGGAGCGTTCGGCAGGGCAGGGTCGCGGCCAACACCGTAAGATCAACAAAGATGGTAATGAAACACTCTTAGGGCGTTCCTGTATGTGTGGGACATCATGATAGTATTATGTGTTCTAAGTACTCAGCGTGTGCATGACACGCTCTGCACCTATCGCTGGGAACTTCTTGACGTAAAATGCATTCACGGTATACTGAGGTGGAAATGACACCGTCCTGGCATGCGAAAATGAGATCCTCTGTACCTGAATTAAAACCTGATGATCTGAGGAAAGCAAAAGTTTGCTCCTTCGACCTTTTTTCTGTGAAAGTTTCCGTGCATTTTTTTGTCGAGTAGCTGTTGGCGCAATTCTTTAACCTGTGCTTTCGTTACTTCGACTGTTAGAACTGAGGAATCTAGATGGAACAATGTACTTTCCTCACTTCTGATGTTAAAATTCAGGCCAAGGGTCTCGGCCGCCTGCTCCGCGGCCTTGTAAAGGAACGCTCCTTTGCCAATCATCTCGTGTTTTCTAGCCATTTTTAGGAGAGGATCTCTGCCATTTGCAACGATGTAAGATGTACTTAGAACAATTCGGTTATGAAGACGTTGGAGATTCAAAGTCCGCGTCCGCCTTGACGGCGTGAGATGTATAATCGCGGAACGGACGAATTGACATGCAAGCTCTTATGCATACGCATGACCTTACGCGTGACGATATCAAGGGCCGTAAGCTCGTTCTTCGTCCATTGAACCACCCCAAACGAGTAGAGTAGAACCGGGACGGCAAGCATGTTAGTCGCAGATACCTTGTTCAACGACGACAGAGTGGAAGACCAAATCTGTCGAAGAAGATGTTTGTATCTGCTTCGGAGGGACTCCTTCACTGATGTTACGTCCTAAATGCAGCTTTGAGACACGCCCAGGTACGTATAGGTCTCTCCGGTGTCAAGATGTCTAAAAACACTTATATCCACAAGCTCAGAGACCTCGGGAACGCTAGTGATCTTTCCTTTCTTTAGAATAATCTTGGCACACATGTTCAATCCAAAGTCCATACCAATCTCTCTTGTGTACCCCTTGACGATATTTAAAGCAAGTTGAAGTTTGCTTGCACCTAGAAGCATAGATCTTCAGGTCATACATGTAAAATACATGAGTCACCTTATGCTCGCGCTGATTATTGTCGCCACAGAGGTATCCAGGAGGAATTCCCAGCACGAGAGATAGTGGTAGAAGGGTGATGCAAAAGAGCAGAGGACTCATGGTGTCGCCCTGAAAGACGCCCCTTTGGAAGATGGCTTATTGCAGCCCTAAATATTGTTTGTTTTCGCTGAAAATTGCAACAGTTTTTTCTCATAGATTCGTGTTGCGACGTCTTGAAAATCGTTTAATTTAAATTTTAATATCAATAAGATTATTACAAAAAACCAGGAATGATTCGTCCGTAAGCGACTCAGGTTGTCCATAAATTACTTATTCAATGATGGGCTTGTTGCCTCAGCAAGTCAATTCAGGCTCTGCTATACCTATACATTTCTCTCGTAGGCAGTAAGCTAGTACGGGTACAAGTCACCTTTAAATTTTCATTGTCAGTCCCAATAACCTGAGTCAAAGATAATCAAATTTGCACGTAAGTACCTCGCTCACTTGCCCATAATCCACTTACAGTAACAAAGGTGTTCAGGAAAAGTTTAAGTTTCCTTGCTCAGTTAACGATTTTATAAACTCCGATCGATTTTCTAACCAAAAACTTTACGGTTCCTTTGCAATCGAACTGAAGGGCCTATGACAAAACCATCGGATACATCCTCAGGTTGCTGATAGAGGGTCTCTGGACAATTATCCAGGAATGGTCCACAAGGAACAACCCCCAAGCGGAGGTGTAGCAACCGTTCCGAAAGCTGAATGGCACCTGGGCGAGGTATCTTAAACGGTGACTCTGGGATACCGGGATGCACGAACCTTTTCCCTAGCTCAGGGGTCTCCAAACGTAGATCCTGTATCTACTTAGGATCCCAGGCCAGTAGGTCAGATCTACACTGTAAAAAGGAGAGCATTAAAGTGGATTATATGGCATTGAAAAAATGGTACACTTTAATGCCTATAAATCAACACAAATTCCGTTTTTGTCCGAATGTTGATTTAACGGCATTCGAATGCATTGATTGTATTCGATATATCCGGTCGGAAAAAGCATTAAATGGCATTAGACTTATTTGGTAATTCAACAGCATTGAACGGCATTAGTTCCATTCTATGCCTTCGATCGCTGAAGGCATTGCATGGCATTAAACTGATATGGTCATTCAAGTGCATTTAATGGCATTAAATCAACGGCATCACAAAGAAGCCACATTATTGCCATGAAGCGCATACGGACAAAAACGGAATTTGTTTGGATTTATAGGCATTATAGTGTACGATTTTTTCAATGCCATATAATCTACTTCAATGCTCTCCTTTTTACAGGGTACTCAGATCTGACCCAGAACTGTCAAAATCCTTTACCTGATTCGAGCCGCTTGGAACCCTTTAAAAAAAAGGGTCCTCCATGTTCAAATTTCAGAACTGAGCCCTTCCAACGGGGATTTTTTTACGAGAGGTCATAAATTTTCTCTCAGTTTCCCTTCGAAAAAAATGCAGATCTTGAAAAAGGTCGAGCGATCCTGGGTCACGCTGCGCCTGTGGATTGTGGAGACCCCTGCCCTAGCTGCTCTTGGGAACAACAATGACACCACCAAACCACCAAAATGTTGTAAATGCGGTTCAAAACGATCGAATGCGCAGAGCACCCGACAATGGGCCGGAAAATAGTGCCGATCACCGTAGAGTTCGGGGTGCTGAAAATAACTTAAATGTAAACAAGACGGCGAAACGCTCGTATTGAGTGAACGGATCGACTCAAGGATAACTTGACGGACTGTTACGCTGACAGCATTATCCCTGTGCATGGAGGCTTTATGGCGCGTATGCACACTCTCTGGTGCCAGAAACACTCAGAGCTTCAATATGTTTCGCAACAGTCTTTGCGAAATCAAGCTGCCTTCCTCTCGCAAACTTGATATGAACGCAGAGCGCTTCCCCAACCGCTGCTTGAACAAGCGGCAGAACAAGAGGATTAGGACCAACCGTGGCAACCAGGCACCCCCTGAGAGATGATAGCGATTTCAGGACAAGGCGGAACATTAACATCCAGGTTTCTACTAAGCACCAAGATCTGACTGAAATGGATGCCTCCCTTCGTGAGGATATCTCGAATTAGTCCGCCCTCTGGATCATCAATTGTTCAGTTTATAGTGCCTCCAGTGTTTAGTGTGTGATTAACTACATAACATCTGGTTTCCCATTTACGGAAAGAGCCCGAAAGTCTAAGCTGCTGATAATCAAGCAGCACGTTGTTGACAAAATACGGGGTTTTTCGGACGCAAGGAAGAGAATACAGAAGAGAGAGAGAGGGGTGGTTCAGGGAGAATCAACAGTTTCTCGCTTACCAATCGCGCCTCTTCAGCGATTTCCCTGTTTCTGTAAAAATTCCACCCAAGCCCCACGAAGTAGAGATTATTTGGAGATAGGTGTACAAGATCCCGAAAACACTCTAATTGAAGGAAAACACTAAAAATATCATTCATTTCAAAGAGCTTTGCGACAACCTCATAACATATGAGGAGGAATGTACATCAATCACTGCCGAAGAGGTGAGGAAAGGACTTAGGGGCACGAAGAACTTTTCCGCTACTGGACCAAACGGTATCAAGAACTTCTGGTGGAAGAAGTTCACTTGTACACACAAACATCTGGCTTACATCTTCACCTCATATTTGAAGACGGAGACGCTTATTCCGCAGTGGCTAGTGTTAGGACGCTCTATACTCCTACCGAAGATGGGCGACTTGTCCAACCCAGAGAACTACAGGCCAATAACTTGTTTGAATATGCTGTATAAGTTCTGTACAGCTATCCTAAACTACAGTCTTATTCAAAGAATTGGGCCTGTGTGGAGAGAGATGTATGAACAACGGGGCTCGAAAAAAGGTGTAGCATGCTGCCAAGAGAACCTGATAATTGATAGGTGCGTCTGCAAAGACGCAGCAACCCACCAGCGCGCCCTATCGATGGCCTGGTTTGACTACCGGAAAGCTTTCGATTCAACCTCTGGTAGACTGGTAGACATACATAGTGAGATGCATAGAGGGATTGATGCGCCTTTGGAAAACTATATTTACGATCTCATCTGAAAATTATCGTGTTGGCAGTGGAGCGTTCCTTTACAACGCCTCAGAACAGGCCACCGAAACCTTTGGCCTGGATCTTGACATCAGAAGTAAGGAAAGTACAGTACTAAATCTAGACGGCTTACTTTTGAAGGCCCGGTTGGGAAAAAGCAGATGTCAGCAACTTCCTCGAACAGCTTCTCGACAAGAAAATGCACAGAAACTCTTACAGAAATGTAAAAGATCAGTCATTGCCGATAAAGCTAACGTTTGATTTCCTCAAATTATCCGGTCCTAAGAGTGTTTTACTACCATCTTTATCGCTCTTACTGTGTTCGCCGCTACCATGACCATGCCGAACGCTCCGAGGGAGATAAGAGTCAACTGTCAAGAATGAGAAGTGCCGATTTTACTGGAACTACAACTTCTCAACCATAGTCCCCATTACACACTCGAGGCCTGCCATCGTTTTCTTTGACTTCGAGCAACAAACTATATTCGTCATCGAATTCTCGTCTACAGCCGACAACAACATCACAATAAAGGAAAAGGGAGATAGGTATCGAGACCTTATAAGGAAGCTGCGGCGAATTTATCCAAAATATTCGGTTAAAATGATTGTCCTTGTAATTGGTGCTCTCGGACGTTCAAACCATCACTGGTTCGTAACTTCGAAGCCACACCCGCGTGCCAAAAACATGCCAACACATTTGCGAGATGTGTGCAGAGAGCTGTCATTCTTGGGTCGCTCCATGTCCTCAAGATACATGACAGTTTCCCCGGCCTGTCATTGTGATTCTATAATGCTCTGTGATCATCCATCTCACGGTCGTAAGGTGTGGCCAAGGGTGTGATTTGCCGCGGTTCAACTGGGAGCAATTGTTATTTTCCTGGATGGCAGTCGCTCTCAGGGGGACCCTGTGGTTATTCTTTTGACAGTTTATTATTTATTTATATATATATATATATATATATATGCATATGTATATTTATATCTGCAAACACTCATCGATATATAGAAATATCAGTGTAAATGATTGCATTTAATATTTCACGGTGAAAAAATTCTTTTCCGTTTTTCCTTCGATCATAATAGTTTCCTTGTTATTATTGCTACAACATTTGCATATATTTAGAACATCTTAACTGACATGAGAAATTCGCGAGACAGCAAGAGGTGCTGTCGATGTCGAACGCAATATTCAGTGTGGAATCCTTCCATTTCTATTATATTCATATATATCCTCTCTCCCATCTGGTACTAATTTAAATGACATTCTTTTTTTTTAATTGCTTTGCTGGCTATACAGAACCTCACTTTTAACTGTTTTCTCTTCGATGGCCAACAGCTTGCAGACGAGTTGACTCAGCAATACGAAATCCCACAGGATCAAGCGACACAGATAACGACAGCGTATCTTAAACAATTCAGGAAGTGTCCCGAAAATGTTAGCCTTACTCTTGACGTCTGGCGGACAAATTTGTGGAACAAGGCTTTAGGAGAAAAATACTCATATTTGGCTAAGGTTGTGTACGAAAAATGGCTACAACTCAGGTATCACTATCTGAAGATGTCAGAAAATACGGTCTCAATGTTGCATCAAATAAGGAAGAAGTATTGTCTAGCTTTGATTACCAACGGACCGTCCAACGCTCAATGGGAGAAAATTCGCAAGCTGTCTCTGGAACAATATTTCGATTTAATACTGGTGTCGGGTGATTTACCTTGGGAGAAACCACAGGCTCGAATATTTCATGAGGCTTGTCAGTTTCTGCGAGTTCGTCCTGAAAACTGCATCATGGTCGGCGACAAAATTGAAACAGATATATTGGGTGAGTATTACGGAAATAATATTTTGACCTATATTTTTTTGGATACAAAAAATGCTTATTATATAAGGGAAACTCCTCAAAGTAGGTCAAATCTCTTGTTTAACTTAAGGTGGATTGAGGGAAGTGTGGCCGGAAATTTGCAGCTTTAACTTTACGTGACCATATGTGGTCGTTCGCATGAAAAGGGCCCTTATTTTCGGTATGCATATAGCGGCATTAGGGTGGTTCTTATTTATACTTGGTGAAATATTTTTTTATAATTTCTCTGCTCTCAACCCTCAGTTTTGTTCGATTGCGCTAAAAATTGGGTGAATTGAGTTAATATTTAGGGGTCGCGCAAAGACTATGGAAGTTTCCCATTGCTTTAACATGGGAAAAAGTCAGCATTTTGTAAATCTAATATTTAAACGCGATAATATGTTACAAATAATTCCGTATTTCGGTATATTGGTCAGAATTCATTAGAAAATAAGAATCAATCATAAATTTCGAGAGTGAATGACTTTAAGACACTCGTATGGGTCCCCAAAGAAAACCCCAGAAGTGACGAATTGGAATTTTACGTAATTTTGCGGTTTATCGACGCTTTTTGAAAGTTTTCCTCATAAATAATCATTAATCGGTGACTTATTTTCTAGACATTATGAGTATTTTAATCAATAATAACAATGAAAGAAATTATTTAAATAATTTTACAATTATTTCAATAATACGTCATAACGTCTAGAAAATACGTTCTTTTCGACTGGGTATTCTTGAATGACAGATTAATGATTATTTATGACAAAAATCTTTCAAAAAGCGTTAATAAACCGCAGTATTAAGAAAAATTGAAATTTGTCACTTATGTAGTTTTCTTTGGGAACCCATAACAGTGGCTTAAAGTCATACACTTTGAAAATTTTTGATTGATTCTTATTCTCTGAAGACTTCTGAATAATATACCGATCTACGGAATTATTTGTAACATATCATCGCGTTTAAATATTAGATTTACAAAAAGCTGACTTTTTCACATGTTAAATCAATGGAAAACTTTGTGGTGTTTGCGCGACCCCTAAATATTTACCGATTTCGCAAGAAATTTGGAGATTTTTTTTTGGCATTCCAACAAGAATGGGGAGTGAGAGTAAGTAAATTTAAAAGTCAAAAATAAAGGCCACCCAAAGCAGCGTATGGCCGGATTAATTGCCTGCATTTTGAACCCAGAACGAACTCTTTAGGTTGAAAAACGAGTCGCCGGGGCATTTTTGAAGTTGGAACTTCGTAAAACCGCTTTTCGAGAAGCAAAAATCATCTAAAGTTTTGCGTGTGCCATAAACGCAAGTTTTATACTTTTTCTCCGAACATAAAATACAGTACCGTCCAGGATTATGCGGACACAATTGTGAAACGCAAGGCTGTGTCTATAGTGGGACACGTTTACTAACAGTAAATTAGTTTGTTCTAGAAAAAAACTAATTTTGTCTCAAACTCGTTGCAGTTTATTATTAGAATGATATTATTAACGAAAAATGGTCATAACTGTGTATCAATTGAGACGTACGGGAGGTGTCCGTCCCATTGATATTAAAATCTCCTAAGCAAACCATGTGATATGATTCACAGGTGGCACGAACAAAGGCCTCTTCCAAATCACTGTCCCAGGTTAGCGTCACGTTTGGACTACTGTAAACTCCTAGAATTGCGAGAAGCGTTTTCTTAAATTTAAATATAACTAGGGATAGGTCCACAGAGATGTCATCCGGAACACCCGTTAAAAATGAAGTATGATTATTATACACAAACTCGTAGCTAACATCATTGTTAATACAGGGTCTCCCGCGAGTTATCCTTATAGGGGCGGGTGGTAAAATTAAAAAAAAACATCACGTGCGTCCTAAACTACGACCCAAGACAGATTTATGTGTAAACATCTTCGGTAAACGTTAACTGAAATCAGGGTTAGTTTCCCCCTTTTTTTTAATTCCCCTTTTTCCTCAAATCTCAAAAAAATTCCCCTTTTCCCCCTTTTCTCTTTAAATATACCATTTTTGAAAATATAATATTTGAATTACGCGTTAAATTCTCTGAAATTAGTAAGTGTACCCATTATTGGGTAATAATTAAAGCAATTATAGCACTGAAATAAATTGTTTATGAATAAATAAGGTACAAATAACATTACAAAATATATAGTACTTTTTAAACTGGTATTAGAAGGTGAACACTTTATATACCTACCTAATTAAAAAGTGGAATATTCCCAATTCATAAACTGCAATGTTCTAACTTGCGCAATTTTTAATTTGAGTTTAAGAGCACTGAAGAGTAGGGCGGAGTGAAAATGCAAAAAAAAAAATTAAATCGTTGAAGCTGAGGGAAAAAAACTTGTAGGTTGGCATTCGATAAAAGTGAAAAAAAATTTTAATCAGTAAAATTTAATGATTTCAGATTCAAAATGTTTCCTATTGGTTCATAAATTATGACGAATTTGTTATATTCACAGCTTTTACTAGTGAAAAATAATATAAAATTACGAAATTTAAAAATAAATTTTTTTCGCAGTAACAATTCGTTTGAAAATGTGCAAAAACATGTTTTTTTGGATTGTGTCATATGCACACATTTAAAAAAAAAGTTGA
>CAKNYM010051865.1:369609-391031 GCA_932195095.1 Andricus curvator | reverse complement strand
TGGATTGTGTCATATGCACACATTTAAAAAAAAAGTTGAATATGTCGCACCTGAAATTTATTCAGCTTGAACCAAAGAAACATTTTATTATTTTGCTTTTTCGGAAAAAAACTTTTGTCTTGATTTAGGATTTTTGGGGTTTCATATTTTTTTGCGATTTTGAAACGTTATATACACCACGAAAAAAAATGTTTCACATGAATACAAAATAATAACATGTTTCATTGGTTCAAGCTGAAGAAATTTCATGTTCGAATCAATCCAAAAAACATGTTTTTTTTTACATTTTCAAAAAATTTAAATAAGCCAATTTTTTATTTTTAACATTTTTAATTGTAAATTCAAAAAAGAGAACAGAAAATATTTCCTGATTACAGAAATTTTTTCTTTACTTGTTTTGGATGTCGGACCACAAATCCTTATCCCTCAGCTCAAACGATTCGATTAATTTTAGTATTTTTACTTTGCTCTACTGAAGAGTGTAGTTTTAAATTTACATTGAAAGTGATATAATTTTGAACACATACAAACTTCTTGAGTGATTGTTCAAACTATTTTAGTTCCAGGTCTGCTTAGTCAAGCTTTGTTTATGAAATACTGATGCGGGCCGATATGATTTCTCTGAAAGAAGTTTTTTTTTACATTTTCAAAAAATTTAAATAAGACAAATTTTTATTTTTAACATTTTTAATTGTAAATTCAAAAAAGAGAACAGAAAATATTTCCTGATTACAGAAATTTTTTCTTTACTTGTTTTGGATGTCGGACCACAAATTGTTATCCCTCAGCTCAAACGATTCGATTAATTTTAGCATTTTTACTTTGCTCTACTGAAGAGTGTAGTTTTAAATTTACATTGAAAGTGATATAATTTTCCACACATACAAATTTCTTGATTGATTGTTCAAACTATTTTAGTTCCAAGCCTGCTTAGTCAAGCTTTGTTTATAAAATACTGATGCGGGCCGATATGATTTCTCTGAAAGAACTCTAGACACGCTTTGAGGTTCGCTATGTCTTTTATAATAAATTTAGAATAAAAAAGTAAAAATTAAATATTCAAAAATAAACAAATTGAAATTGAATTATTTGAAATAAAATAAGCCTCGAATCATTAAAATTTCAGAGTGATGAATGCAAACTTGAAAATTTTCATTGTTTAATTTTTTTTTTAATTTTTAATTTATAAGTGACATTTTTGAATTTGAATGTTTCAATATCAATGTAAAATCCTTTAATTGTAGTGTTTCAACCTAAAATTGTTTAAAAATGATATAATTTTGAACACTTAAAAAATTTATTGATTCATTCTTCAAACTATTTTAGTTCCTAAAACGCATTCTCTCCTTTGCCTGCTTATTCAAGCTTTGTTTATAAAATACCGATGCGGACCGATATGAGTTCTCTGAAAGAACACATTGTGTCGCACTTGTGTTACGCATCTACATTTAGAATTAGGCTAATTATATTTCATGAAGAAGAAGAATAAAAATTGAAATTTCATTATGAAAAATTCATTATTATTACACATTTAAGTACTCAAAAATTATAAGAAAAATATTGAAAATTGTTTCTTTTTTTTCAAATTAGACACAGCATATTTTCCTCCTGTTTGTAAATGATTTACAATTTTGTAGACAATTATTATTCGTTTAAAAAATATTTTTTTCTCTGTAAGTCGTGGAAAATTAATATTTTTGAGATATAAATTCCAGAGAATAATAACTTGTTACAATTTGAGGGAGAAAAGATTGTTTAAGAGAGAGAGAGGGGGGGGAGAGAGAGGCAAAAAAGCGAACCTCCGGTCTATGACAAGAGACACAACGCGTGTGTCGGAGGCCTGCGTTACACTTTCCAGTCGTGGTTTCCTTCGAGTCAGGCGCGACTCCCCATATCGAGGTCTAAGATGTTTACACATCAAAAGTCGAAAACTCCAATAAACTTTTTGGGTCCAATACGTATTTTGGGACCTACAGAGCTTTGAAATTGTATGTAGATGTGCCGCTTTTGTGTCAATGTGCGTGCATGAAGACAAACGATCGTTAGCACCACTTCCCTTCTAGCTTTAAGTTCACGACATTCGAGGTGTACAAAAAATCGAAATCTAAGCTCGCTCGACAAGTTCAAACTTTTACCAATTGATTAATGAAATTAATAAAATAAAATGAATTGCACTTCAGTAATTTTTATCCAACTGTGCACGTGCTCAGATGGCATTTGTGCAACTGTACCGTGCACAGTTGTGCGAAAAGTCTTACTTCGGAAAATCGAAAAAATTTTGTAATCCTCAAAGTGGTTCATCCCAATGATTTTTTCATCAACCTAATGCTCTCGAAGATGATGTTCGAACATCACCAGGAAACCACCCCAATGTAGACATGTGTCTGAATTTGCCTCCAGATGTATTAGGGATATTTTTACATCACATACTTACGAAAATCTAAAAATTTCCATAATAGTCAAAGTCCTCATGATTTTTTATGAACTTAGTAAACTGAGATATGATATTCCAATCCCCCCCCCCCCCTCAAAAACCACTCATGCATCAGTGAGACCAATCTAAATTTTCCTAGAAAATGCTAGGATTTCTTACCATGTTTTACCTAATCATCAAATTGATTAGCCCCACTGATTTTTTAAATAGCTCAGTCAGCCGGGGGCTGATGTTCTCACATCCGCAGGAAACCACCCCTACCGGGATACATCATACCCTGGCTGATTTAGCTATTTGAAAAATCTGAGGAGTTAATTAATTTGATGCTTGAGTTAAATATGGTCTAAAATCCTAGCACTGCTCTAAGAAAATTCAGATGGAACTCACTATAAAGGGGGGTCTGGGGAGTGTATTAATATTAGCCTTAATTGTACAGAGGTTATGCAAACAATTATAAGGACTTTGACCATTATGGAAATTTTCAGATTTCCGTAAGAATGTGATTTAAAAACATCCATCATACACTTGGAGACGATTCCAGGCATGTATCCCTATAGGGGTGGTTTCCTGGGGATGTGAGAACATCAGTCTCAGGCTGACTGAGCTATCTAAAAAATCAGTGGGGCTTATCAATTTGATCATTGTGTAAAGTATGGCAAGAAATCCTAGCATTTCTCTAGGGAAATTAAGATCGAACTTACTCCAAGGTGGTTTGGGGGGGGGGGCGGATATTGAAACATCATCATCTCCTGACTCGTGTAGTTTAAAAAAATAATCATTGGGGCTAATCAATTCGATGATTTTGTAAAATATGGCAAGAAATCCTAGAATTGTTCTAGGTTACTAAGTAACTAGTATGTGATTTATGTGATGTGAAAATATCCCTAATACACCTGGAGGCAAATTCAGACACATGTCTCTGTTGGGGTGGTTTCCTGGGGATGTTCGAACATCATCTTCGAGAGTATTACCTTGATAATTTTCCGAAGTAAGACTTTTCGCACAACTGTGAACATGTACAGTTGTACAAAAATGCCATTTCGGCACGTGCATAGTTGGATACAAATTACTGAATTAATTTTATTAATCAATTGGTAAAAGTTTAAACTTCTCGAGTGAGCTTAGATTTCGCTTTTTTGTACACCTCGAACGTCGTGAACTTGGCGTTAAAGGGGAAGTGGTGCTGAGATCGCTAGTCTCCATGCACGCACACTGTCGAAAAAGCGGCTCACCTACATACAATTTCAAAACTCTGTAATCCCAAAATACGTATCGGACCCAAAAAGTTTATGGGACTGTTCGACTTATTTTTTTCGTTCTACCCGCCCCTACAAGGATAAGGATAACTCGTTGGACACCCTGTATAAATAGCGACCCCACCACCTGTCGTCACCATGCGGCTTCCACGATCAGTCCGTACTAAGCTAAAACCCTTAATACTAAACTAAAACCCTTAATTAATATCCCAGAGTCGGGGACATCAGGAACAAGCCAAGTTTCGGAGATCACAAGAATATCGAGGTTATACAAATGGATGATGTCTGTGATTACACATATTTTACGAGGAAGTGATCTCGCATTTATGTGTGCCTCGCTCGCTGCCACAATGAGAAAGACTAGGAACACCGAAGGAAACATTTAAATGAATATCCGAAGAAGGGTTATTACTAATGGAGAAAAAAGTTGATTTCAACGGAGAAACAATATCATTACATATAGAAATGCGCAAGACATCGGGCGAAAGAGGGACGGGGTTCAATTGTGAAAGATTTGCTTACATACCCGTTGAGACTTGAAGGCGGAACACTGAAGAAGAGTTCATAGGCGAGACATAAGCCGAATTTGATCCACAGTCCAAGGAAGATATTGCAGAAGAGTATTGGTCAACATTGACTAGAAATAGCTACCTCACTTTGCTGGCTGGAAAGGAAGGCATCAAGATCGAATGAGTCAGTCAAATCAGGGATTATTGGCTTTATTGGCTTATACGAAGCGTTTGACACGTGACGAATCCACACTGCTTTGCTGAAGACTTAAGCCAGGGGTCTCCAAACGTAGATCCTGTATCTACTTGGGATCCCAGGCCAGTAGGTCGGATCTACTCCGCTCTGACCCAGAACTGTCAAAATCCTTTACCTGATTCGAGCCGCTTGGAACCCTTTAAAAAAAAGGGTCCTCCATGTTCAAATTTCAGAACGGAGCCCTTCCAACAGGGATTTTTTTCCGAAAGGTCATAAATTTTCTCTCAGTTTCCCTTCGAAAAAAAAATGGTAGATCTTGAAAAAGGTCGTGCGATCCTGGGTCACGCTGCACCTGTGGATTGTGGAGACCCCTGACTTAAGCTTTGCCGTGAAGTTCACCAGGACCCAATTTAGCCTTGACCACCTTCAGTAGCTTCTAAAGATCTTGAGGGTGGTTACAGTTTATGTGGATAGGACCCTCAGCCAGGTTAGAATCGATATCATGGCCCATTAGAGATTATTTGTTCTTAACTTTAGCTGTGACCAAGTCATCGCGAAGTTTAGCGACGTTGAGGATGACGATTATTGGGTTAGGAATGGTTTTGTTTCCAACTGGAACTCTAAAAACGTCCTCGATGTTGGTCTGATTGGCCTTCGATTTGACAAGCTTGCAGATCGAGTCTACGAGGTCTGGGAGCTTCTTCTGAGGGGACACCGGCATGTACGTGATAATTACATGCGCCTATTATGCGCTTCTCGTATAATTGAGGCTGATGAGTTCCTCCTTGTATTCTTGTTAGTTCTTGAAGTATATTCGAATGTATACTCGAGGATTGCAGGTCAGCGACTTGAGACTTTACAGTTTCGAATTGTTCAAGTAGGAGTGTATTTTACTCGGATATTTTTTTCAAGTCAGCCGATAGAGAATCGTACCTGACAGATAGGTTTGAGACCGTTGAATTAAATTTAACCATTGTATCGTTGTGAGCCTGGATGCTTAAGCTCATTTGAAAGCCATTAGCCTTGACTTTCTCTAACCTCTCGCAAATGGCGACTGGGTTGGCAGAACTTTTTTCAGCTGGTCCGTCTCTAGTATATTCCAAATTAGGGCCGCCCAACGGAGGCGAATCGTTGTGGGACCCAAGTTTGCTTAGCAGAGTAAGATGTGACCTATCCGTACTCGGGGAATTCAATATTCAGCTAAAAAACGTTGATGATTAATTATTTCGATTGTTTTTATCAAACTGACCATATGTACTTTCTTCAGCTTTGACGGCGCGTAACGTCACATCATGTGTTTCAAGCCATGAGGGCGCCACATGTTTCGTTTCAAAAATCGAGATTTCCGGTTGATATTTTGTCACTTTTTAATCAATTATTATTATTAAATAAACAAATTTAAGTTTTTATTTCACATTTAAATTCTTTGGGAGTCAAAGTTTATAAAAAGCTCAACTATATGGCAAACAACATTTTCGTGGATGACCCTATTGCGGTAAACAACATTTTCGTGGATGACCCTATTGCGGTAAACAACATTTTCGTGGATGACCCTATTGCGGTAAACGTCCAAAAAGTTCGAGCTGTCATACAACACAACAGGCTTCTAGCTCTCTAGCGGCAGTACTTTTTGGTATAATTTTTTATATAAAATTTCAGCATCTTTTCGTATAATTTTGTTTATAAAATAAGAAAATATGTAGAAAGGACAAAGTTTCTGATTGAACATCGCTATTAAATTAATTTGAAGTTGTTTGAATTAAACAGAATGTATTTCTGTGAATAAATGGTTGAATATTGCATTTGTTTATAACATTAACAAATATGTTGAAAGTACAAAGTTTTGTGGTGCAACCAATTTAAAATCGTTTTAGTGCAAGCAGAATGTATTTCTCCGAATAAATGGCCGAATAGTGCACTGTTTATAAAATCAGCTCTCATAATTCCCTTTGAAATTTAGTTAAGAGAATTATTAAGAAATGATCAAAATCGATTAGGAATTGTCGGCTGTAGACTGTTTTGGATAAAATTTATGACGTTTTGCCCCAATATGGGTCGTAGCTTGAATAGTTTTTTTAGACGAGATAAGAAACGAATCAAATTTCCCTCATTTCTGTTATTTTTCTTTTTTCTCGACAACTGAGATCAGGAAAAGAAAACTCTAACCTAGTAAATTTGATTTTTGTTCTCAATTCTGCAAGTCAAGAACATCAATTTGAGTCATCCCCGAAGATAATCTTACTAAAAGAAAAGTTTCCAGCATATGAGCCTTAAAGAACCAAATTTTCCAATTTTTTTAACCACTGATATATGTATAATATACAATATACAAAACCTCATGTTCGTATCTTGAACGGTTTTTTTAGGCGAGGTAAGAGACAGACAGATGCTGGTACGAGATTTTAAGGGTTTCCTTCGAAAGTCCAAAAAAATATTAAAACTTAATCGTTTAAGAACCAATAGAAACGCAAAAATTGCAAGGTGAACGGGCAGATTAGACACAATGAAGTCAACGTACTTTATTATTATAGATACATAAATTTAAATTTGATGAATGAATAATATACTTTCCTTATTTCAGGGGGTATCCAAGCAGGGCTAGCGGGAACGATCTGGATTCCAACAGCAGAAAAACCTCGACTTTTAAGTGGCGATCCGCGACCTGATTTCACTATTAAGAATGTATGTGATGTCTCGAAAATTTTAAATCGTGGCCCTGGAGCGTCTGAGCTTGAAGATTGTTCTTCAAATGCATCTGATGGGATGTGAAGAAATTTTAAGATCAGTCGCTTTTTGTCGATGGAAATCAAATGTTTCCAAATTCTCGCCAAACACAATCAGCTGGTGAATCGAACGCATTCAGTTGTCCATGAGAGGAAATTTCATGAACAATTCGTGGAGCAGTAGTTATGTTTTTTACGGTTTTATAGAGTAGAAGATTTCACCTTACCACATTTTTTTCTAGTGATATTAGTTTTACGTATATTAAAACTTTTATTCTAGGTATAGTCGGAGTAGTGCAAAGAAAAATTTTAATAGGAAAATAGGGAATTAATTTATTTTTTAATAGAAAACTGGGTTTTTTCTCGTCAGTAATAAACTGAACCAGACCTTTTATTCATATTTTATTTAGTAAATTTAACTTATCTTCGTGTGGTTCGATAAGAATATTAGCCAAAATATTTCTCTCTGTAGAGAATGCGCTAACGTTTAATATCTTGTTGAGTTGTCTGATGCTCAGAGTCTTAATTTTCATTTGTAGAATCTATCTAGGAGTCCTGAATTTTTATTGTAAACTCTTGCTCAGTGCAAGAGACAGAATGTCGGCAAGTTTGCTGAAAATATCTTTCAACGAAAGATAGCTTCTTTATATAATATTCTTTTTGAATGTACTTGTGTTTTCGACAGTTACATTATATGGTAAACATTATTCATATCATGATCTCAGTTTGAATGAGACATAACGCATGTACAAAATAAGTGCATAAACAGATATCTCTAAGTCTGTATTTGAAATAAAAAGATCATAGGCGGCAGTTCGTTGTTTTCCGGCCTATGGGAAAATTCCCTATTAAAGAAAGTTTTCGTTTCTGCAAAAACTGCAAAAACCCGCTTATTTGTCCAAATTTCGGCCAAGAAATTCCATACCTCGAAAAGTCCGGCCTTTGGAATTCCCCATACCGTCCATTTAATAACTGCCGCCCATGAAAGATATATGATTATACGGAGTACAGGAGGATCGTATTAAAGAAAAAGTCCACAGGTAACACTTTAGCAACGCAACGTGGAAACTGTCTTGAGTTACTCCACTGAAACATAACAGGTTGTAACTGGAATACAATTGATATATTTCTATATTGTCGGAAATTTATCCATAACTTTGGATGCGCTTGCGCTCTGGTTGTTACTGAATTGTATCTCTTACATGCATGCAACTTGTTATGTCTTGCAACGGTACATTAATATACGAAACATATGAAGCTCACTGAAAGAAACCGAAACACTTTTATCTTGCCAATGTCTATTAGTTTATTATTTGATTATTATAGAATTTTAGTGTACCTGAAAACTTGTAAACAGTTTTTAAACATCTTTTCTGCGACTGCCCTCTACATACTCATCTGTGACTTCGAGTACCTTAGTTCATCGTAAGTGTCTTTCGACTGTAATCTATGTAAACCTCTACTATGTGAGTAATATACATTTTGAGTATTATTGGCTGTACATACACACGGGTTTATAATATATTTTTTCACTAAACATATATTCGAAGAACAAACAATACATTACATTTATGTTTTTAAATTTTGTATGTATCTATTAGTGTGTAGCATAAAATATAAATTTTGTATAATAAAATATCCTGGGTCCCATTCGTTTCCCTTTTACTTGTAATTAAAATCTTAATTCTGTCACTTTTTTTCGAAAAGTGTTCGGTCAATGAAAAAAAAACGAATATAACAAGATAATATGCATTTCATCGACATCGACAAGTATTTTTGAATACGTTTGTAAATGCAGCCATTAACTTCGAAATAAATCCAGAAAAACATAGTTTTTCAGGGTTTTCTGGACAATTTTGACTTGGATGGTCAGATACATTTTTTTTTGTCAGACATACTTTACACAGTTGTTCTTTAGGTTAAAAAAGCGGAAAAATGGGACCCTGGAGTCTTTTTTTTTAATTGGCATTTTACGTTAAAACCTGGTATCTATATTTTCAACTAAAAATAAAGATTTCTTACAACAATTAAATTTGTCAATTATTCCTACTATATACTTTAAAATTTTATATTTTAGACGCAACAAACTGCTAAAATTACCAATTTTATTCCAAATAATAAACTTGTGTCCAAAATAAAGTCTTCGACTCGTCTCTGAAACAACTCCTACTGCGCTAGTCAAAAAATAAGTCGGTAAAGCAGAACCGCTGGTAAAGTCGCAAACAAAGAAAAGAAGGAAATTTAAAATTATCAAAGTACACAAAAACATCTCTCCCTGTAAATTAACGACAGTTAATTTTAATCGATATTTGTCAGTAGTAGAGTGGTTCACAAAAAACTTGTTTTTATTTTTCGGCGGCCGTGTTTCTCTGGGTGAGAAAATACTCTCCTATTTTTTTCAGATTAAACAAACAATATTTAGAGGTTGCGAGTATCAAATCTACGTAAAAGTTGAGAGTTATGAAATTTTCGATTATTTAAAGATATACATATTTTAGAGAAATATCTTATGAATGAAAATTGTAGCTAACACAAAGGGAAAAACTCTCATTTTGTGTCCGATTAAAAAAAAATTATTTAGCGAAGGTAAAAGTCATTACACCTACGATTTCTTAGGAATAGAGAAATATAAATGCAAAATTGTACCCCTAAACATGTTTTGTAAGGATTGTCCAAATTCTGGGACCTTCCTCATATAGTAGGGGAAAATATGTAATAGAGATGAGATAAAAATTTTTAACTTGGACACCAGAATTAATATTTAAAGCAAAATTTCTTTGTCACTAAAATTTAATAAAATATAAATTAAATGAATGAATTATACTAAAATATTCGATTTTTTTAACAATTCGACCATCATTACAGGATTTTGACAAGTATTTAACCACGGGAGATATTATTACCAAAGTTTAAAAAGTTCTTAACAATCTATGTAGAATTTTAATGTGGCATGTCAGGGAATGCTAAATGGTGCTAAATCCATCGAAATTTACATTAGATCAAAACAAACCCTCGAATGAAACGCGGGTAAAAAAACGACACCAAATAATACATTCTTACTAGCATTAAATACAAAATGATAGTAGAAATGTGTGTGTGTGTGTGTGTGTGTGTGTAAGTAGTCATAAAATTTTCACAAGAGAATGTTGTGAGATCACTAAAATTCGCCAAATACTATTAGTGGATAAAACATTTTTGCATTAATAGATTTTAATATTTTAATTATTCGTGTCCCGCAAGTAAAATATCTTCAATAGTAATAATAATATAAATTACAGAATTTATAATTACAAACATTTCTTGAAATGCTTATAGTCTTATAGAATGAAACTTGAAATTACATATTTCAATTATATTATACATTAAAATTAATTATTATCAAATATAGGTTATGTTTAAATTAAAATACGTTTAATTTTTCTGTCAGTTAAAAATGATACTTTCAACTGTAATTCAAATAGATTGTTTTTAATTACCTATTATTTTTGTTTCACATTTAGAATAAAAACTTGAAGTTACAATATAAAGTGTTCTTGGTTGACCAAGAATTGAACTTTTGAGAACGGCAAAAGAGCCGAACGCTAGAGAACGACACACGGCTTAATGTCTCTGTTTAATACTTGAAAGTACATTTTTTAAACCAACATAAACTTTAAACAACCAAATTGTGCAACAAAATTGTACAAGAAGGCTTAAAAAGAATTATGTTCCTAAAAAAACTGTTTTTTAAAAAACAACAGGAAAATCAATGTATCCCTACTAAAAAAAAGTCAGGAATCGTCAGAAAAAATGTCAGGACTTCTGACCATTTCTGACCACTTTTGTTACATTTCTCGACAGAAATCGTCAGGAAAAGTCAGAATTCGTGAGAAATGTTCAGAAATCGTCAGAGCTTGGGTTCGAAGGATAATCCTTTTATTCGCTGCACACGAGTTGCGGTCTATGGTCGAAATCCACAGGGGGCATTTCTGAAGTTGCGGGCTCGGATCAGTGCCAGGGACCTTTCCCCTCCGATCCTTCTTTCCCTCTCCACTTGAGGCTTCCTTCATTCCCTTCGGCCCCTTTATGTATTGTCAATAACTATTATTCTTATATATATATATATATATATATATATATATATATATTATGATATTGTTATATATTGCATAATGTTATATATTATTATATAATATATATATAATATATATATAATGATGAGATTAGCAACATATTTCCCTTACGCTTCTACAATATTTATTTCACTTTATTTTATATAACTACAATCCTATTAAATATTACAAATAGTCGTCAAATTAAAAGTAAAATCTATAAGGGTAAAAAGTTGCGCGAAACTTTACGAACAAATTCTAATCTAGTTATGAAACCTATTTCGAAAATTAACATCTCATCAATAAGAGATTGCTCTTTTTCTATATTTTCTTTTCTCTTTTTGCCCTTGCTTTTCATTTTTATGTAGGCACTCGTTTGGACTTCTAACAAAGCTTCGACCAAATTATAAATGTTTGGGTTAGCACTTCTAAACGTCTCTACTGCCCTGAGTTCGTCGCACGGGTGGGGGAAGAGAGCTCGGAACGCAACTTCTCCGACCTAAAGTGACCGCGGCTTGGAAATGAAGGGTTTTCTGACCGCGGACCGCAATTCGAGTGCAGCCCTTTTATTAGGGGTCCAAGAATAGAATGTCATAAAACCTAATCCCTTTTATATTGCCCAGGTTATTTATATTATTTATTTATATTTATTTATGCATATTCTCTTTTTAATTATATTTAATTATTAATATTTATATATTAAATGACTCTGAAGGTGAATCTGAAAATTTTGTTCGTTTTGACGTATATCTCTTTCTCTTTACAAGATACATTATATTTAATCTAATTTTAAATTTTTTAGGAAAATTTTTAGGTATCTGAAATCGTCAAAACCCGTAGATTCTGAATTTTTGACTTTTGAATCTGTATATGCAACATTGAAAAAAAATTAATTTTCAATTTTTAATCCTTTTGGGTTGGCCTACCTGCGGTCCTAGCCGATGAGCCACCTGACAGGATGTGAATTAGCATATCTTCAGAAATCGTCACACTCGTTAGGAATGGTCAGGATGTTCAGGAATCGTCAGAACTTCTGACCATTTGTGACGATTCCTGACTTTTTTTTTTAGTAGGGATGCAAAATAATTGCACAAAAATAGTTAAAATAAGAGAAATATGTTTTCATATAACATTGTAAAACGGCTCATTAGAGACAGATATATGACAATTGAAAAAAGAGGGAGAAAAAAGGAGACATCCAAACCACCTCTCTCTAGCTCACGTCTTTTTTATACTACCAGGGGACAGTGGGGCCAGACCGTAAAAACTCGGACGAAAGTCCAAAAAATGAAAGTTTTTAATGGAGATTTTTCGACCTAGGATTGGCTACAGTAGTCCCCTCCACGACAGACCTTATTGAACCTGATAGAATTTGTATGAGGATCTATATAAGGTTCAAAGAGTTTCAATCTGGCTGCCTGTTAGGAAAAAACTTGCCAGATAGAATATCTGCTGGTTTCTAAGAGGAATTTACATATCTGTAACCAATCTGGATTTCCCATTGCAAAATGAAGTGGTTTCTGTTGCGATTTTACATAACTGTGTAACCAATTGTGATTTCCAAACTGAAAAAGCAGTGCTGGTTTCTGTCTGGAATTCCAAAATAAATTTTTTGAGATTTCGTAAAGTACCCACATCTGTTGATTTTTATGAGGTTTTTACATAAACAGAACCTACTTGGATTTCCAAACTCAAATAGAGCTGCCCAGTAAAAAAAGTTGAATAGATATAACGCGAAAACGAATTCAGGTTAGGTTTGGTGTATTCGATTTGCTGCCACAATCGAATTGGACCTTTAACCCTCCGTTAGATGCAACCGGCCTGACAGGCAACCTCAAGCTGTTTTCGCTCATCTCTCGTACTACAGAGCGCACAGGGGCTTGACCTTCTTAGTATTCGTTAATCAATATAAGCTTTTTCGAAAACCTTTAATAAGTTTTATGGCAGACTAGGTAAAATGTAACTGTGATCCTTCAAACATGCCAGGTTCCCTGCACCCGAGCGGACGAAGTCACCAACAAATTAACAACAAGAGAAGCTTTCATAATTGACCCTAATAGCACGGAACATTCCGGGAACGTTCCGCGGGCACCTTCGGAACGTTCCCGGAACGTGTAAAATGTCCGCCCCTTGGGAACGTTCCACTGGGACCTGAGGGGAACTTTCCATTATTGTTATTTTTAACAACAATTATCTCGTAAACCGTAAGAGATAGGTAAAAATAGATGTCATTTTTGAGTTTTGAGTACCGCATATACTACACTATAATATGATATCCGTATCAGAAACTGACATCGATGTTGATCTATCACTTACGGTTTACGAGATATTTATTGATAATAATAACAATAACGTTATTTTATGTTTGGAACGTTCCCAAGCGGCGGACATTTTACACGTTCCGGGAACGTCCCAGGAACGTTCCTTGCTATTAGGGGAAACTTGAAATTTCACTCTCAGGGGTTTTTGGGTTGCCAATAAGGAATTTGATGTCAATTCTACACAAACAAATGGCGGACACTTGTATGAACAGCTTTTTCGATTTCGATGACAATCGTCACACTGGAGTCCCATGAGTCGATGATAATATATTTGTCGTCATTTTTGCAAAAAACATAATGGCGGATGCAATATGGCTGACAGTGTTTTCGAAAACTTATCTCATTCCAACGAAAATCAGTATACGAAGCTTTTTTGAGTCACTAATAAAGTGTTATTTAATCCGTAGGGAAAATTCATAACAAGAGGTGCAATTCAAAAAACGCAAATTCGGTGATTCTGCCTTTCAATAGTCGCCATATTGAATCCACCATTTCAAGTTTTGCAATTCTAACGTCAGCATCGTAATGAGCGATCCCAAAAACCCCCGTACATCAAGTTTCAGACAGGTTCAAAAAAAATCGTTAATTCCTCGATTCTGCCTATCAATAGTCGCCATATTGGATTCACCATTTTGAATTTTGCAATTTCAACATCAGAATCGTAATCAGCAGTGGGACTCCGATACCGTGTCGAAAGTCGAAAATCGAACGGACCTCTTTTTCTAACGTGTGAAGATAGAAAGAGAGATCCGTTCGACTTTCGACTGTGAAACAGCATCGGAGTCCCACTGCAGCGACCCCAAAAACCTTAAGATAACTTTCTATAACAATTATTTCTGATGTGCTTCTCGAATGAATACAGGTGGCCTGTCAGGCACATTGCGTCTAAACTAGGAAGTTTTAGGGTTGCGTCTAACGAGCATTAGGCTCTATTCGGCCGAGTTTATTTTGTGAAATGAGGGGAAATTATAAGTTTTTCAGGGTAGCAATGAGTATAATTATGAAAAATAAAGATGTTCAAATACATTCGTGCGGTTTGGGCGAGCGATATTAATTATTTGACTGAACGGAGTGATATTAACCAAACTTTGACTCCAATTCGGCAATACACATGATTTGACAAACTCAATTCTGCAAGGTGCAGGGCCATGATCCAACAAACTATGGCCTCGCCACGCGCAAGTAAAAAAAAGTCAACCAATCAGACGGCTCCCTAGTTAGACCCGACTACCCTTCCATCTTGGCAGTTGGCTTCGCGTTCCGTTCGCGCCAGTGCAGCGAGTATAGTGGGGGTACTCGGGTAACGCGAAGTCGAACGTATTTGACCATCGAAGTGACGGGACCATAGTTTGTTGGATCATGGTGCAGGGCGATGAACGCGGTCAAAGATATTATCTTTGCGTGGTCAAAGGGTTGGTTACTGGTAACTTCATTGCCGACAGTTGGTGTTGAATTTTTGTACTATTTAAATATGTTTAAAAATTCACAAAATACAGTTGAAAAGTTTTTTTTCTGTAATTGGCAACAATTAGGACCATGTGAGTGTAACCTCAAATTTTTTTTTTACATTTTTTTAAAAATCAACTTACGTTCACACGAAACGCGATATCGTGTTGAAAATTTAGGAAACTGAATATGAAGCACTAAGAAACGCGGCTCTGGTCCTAAATTCTTATAATTATAAAAGAAAAATTGTTATAACAATTTCTTTTTTTTGCTTTTTTCGTAATTATAAAAATCTAGGACTAGAGCCGCGTTTCTTAGTGCTTCATATTTAGTTTCCCAAATTTTCAACTCGATATCGCGTTTCGTGTGAACGTAAGTTGATTTTGAAAAAAATGTTTTAAACAAATTTGAGGTTACGCTCACATGGTCTTAATTGTTGCCAATAACAGAAAAAAAATATTTTTCAACATTATTTTGTGAATTTTTAAACATTTTTAAGTAGTACAAAAATTCCACACCAACTGTCGGCAATGAAGTTACCAGTAACCCACCGCGTCCATCGCCCTGCACCTTGCAGAATTGAGTTTGTCAAATCATGTGTATTGCTGAATTCGAGTCAAAGTTTGGTTAATATCACTCCGTTCAGTCAAATAATCAATATCGCTCGCCCAAACCGCACGAATGTATTTGAGCAATTTTATTTTTCATAATTATACTCATTGCTACCCTGAAAAACTTATAATTTCCCCTCATTTCACAAAATAAACTCGGCCGAATAGAGCCTAATGCATTGCAGAATTGAATTTAAAGGTCCAATTCGATTGTGGCAGCAAATCGAATACACCAAACCTAACCTGAATTCGTTTTCGCGTTATATCTATTCAACTTTTTTTACTGGGTGGCTTCTATCTGGAATACCAAAATTAATTTTTCAGATCTCACTAACTACACAAGTCTATTGGTTTCTATAAGGTTTTTACATGAACAGAACCTACTTGGATTTCCAGACTCAAATAGAGCTGGGTTCTATCTGGAATATTAAAACTAATTTTTCAGATCTCACTAACTATTAGGAATTCCTTACTGAACCTGCTAAAATTAGACAAATCTATAAGTTTTACTCTGGAATTTACGTGACAAAGACCGCATTATTTCTCATAGATTTTTTTTCTATCAGGTGCAATGAGGTCTTTCGTGGAGGGTCCCTAGTGAAATCGAATTCACTCTAATCTAAGTCACATCAATTTTATTCTCGTCCTTATTTAAACAAAATAAAAACGTCATACGTAATTTAGGTACGATCCCCAATAGGATTGAGAAACCGACGTAGCATTGACTTGACGTAAATTTGACATAGCAGTAGTGTGGACGCGATGTGCGCGCATATATTGCCTACTGCTTATTTTTATGTGTCGTTCGCGTTCCACTGTTCCGGAGAATCAAGATTAAAATAGCCGATTCGAAGTGCCGTTCCATGTGGGAAACTCATGAGAGTGAAAAAGACAAATAGATCCGTCCGTCTATTTCACTCTCATGAGTTTCCCACATGGAACGGCACTTCGAATCGGCCATTTTAATCTTGATTCTCCGGAACAGCGGAACGCGAACGACACATAAAAATAAGCAGTTCGTAATACATGCGCGCGCATCGCGTCCACGCTACTACAAGTCAATGCTACGTCGGGTTTTCAATCCTATTGTGGACTCTCCATAATAGGCCCCCAACTCGACTGCAGCAGTGCAGATGTTAGTTGAAACGTAGCGTTCGTGCGACAGTGTTACGTTTAGAAGAGAGAAAAGGAAACGTGGGTGTTTGAATAAAGCCAGAATTTTCGTAAATATCAATTCCATTCAAATCAAATGGAATCAACTCTTATAAGTATAAGTAAAATATTATAGCCATTTATAAAATTGCATTGTATTAGGCAAAAAATTATGAGAAGGAGAGTAGCGCATGTGATTTAAAACCTAAACAATAAAAAATGGGTCGTTTTAAAGTAAAATAGTACAATTTTACCCATTGTTAAGTCTTAAAAAACTATTAGAGGTTGTAGATTAACGTATTACAAATGAAATATTCAAATTTTAGCTGCACATATCCGCCTCCTAATTTTAATTGAATTTTTTGTGAAAAAATATATGCGTTGCGTGAATAACGCACGTCGCCGTATACCATATTCACCATATACGCACATATACCAGGTTTGAAGATGATTTTTTGTCAAATATTGTCCGCCATATTGAATTTTACAATTCTGACTTCAGATTCGCAATAAACGGCCCCAAGAACTCCCATATACCAATCTTGGGCAGAACCATATTGGATCCGCCATTTTGAATTTTGCAATTCTGTGTTCAGATTCGTGATCAGCGACCCCGAAAACTCCCGAGTCATCAGTTTGAAGACGATTACTTGACTTTTTGGACTTTCGTCCGGGTTTTTTCGGTTTGGGCCCATAGTGCAGGGTCCAACATGTTTCGAGGCCTTTTAGGCGTCCTCTTCAGGGACATTTTAATAGGAAACTAATAGGGAATATTTATATGTTATGCTAATATTAATTAAAAATTAGAATTGAATTTGAAGTTAATTATTAAGGAATTATTAACACCATTTACATTTTTATCTTTAATATTTCTGAGAATTGATTGTATCTTAAAAGAAAGACCTTGAATAAAATTTTAATTAAAATCTCATTCAAACAATCTTGATAGTTCATTCAACAGTTAATCGGTTTGAAATATCTGATGAAATCAAATTCAAGAAAACTTCAATTTCAATCTATAATAAAAACTTATTTTTTTGTAATTTTCTTTTTTTTAAATCCCGTGAAAGATGTAATTTCTTCTTTCTAAAAATTATTCTTAATCACAATGAACAAAATAAAAAAAATTTCTTGTGAATATATCCACCGATTTTAAAACACGACTTTCTGGTTCAAAGACATAACGCACAGACAAATGTCTACACTCTACACCCAAATGTGAAAAAAAAACAGACACCGCAGATTCATAGAAAAGAGATCGTAAAAGTGCATACATTGATTTTCTTGAGTATTTGTTTTTTAAAACACAGTTTTTTGAGGAACATTATACATAATTCTTTTGAAACCTTCTTGTGCGATCTTGTTGCACAATTTGGTTTTTTAAAGTTTATGTTGGTTTAAAAAATGTACATTCAAATATAAAGTAAATAATCATATTACTTAAAAAAGAAACGAATTAAAAAAATTATTCTCAGTTACTTATAGTTAAAAGATTCTACAGTCATACTTTATAAAACATTATGTTACTATTATTTTGATTCTGTTATTCATTCAAATAATTAAAATCCCACATAGCATACTTCCCGAAAAATGTTGAAAAAAACCCCTTTTATTTAAAAAAAAAAGTTAATTCATTTTTACATAAATTTGACGAAGAATGTAGTATTTTTACCTAAATAGTAGTAATTAAAGAATCCAGTGAAAAATGGATAATTTCATAAAAATGTCATAAAATCATATTAAAAGTAACAAATTATTTTCCTTTATTCAATCTTTCCCCCCTGATTTCGAAGAAACAAAAAATAATTAAAGTATTTATCATTCTTTGATAAGCACAGCTATCAAATAATTTTAAAAACATCCGAAATATTAAGTAACATTTCGGAGCAGAGGCTCCAGAACGTGGGATTTTTCGGCCCTCACCACGTTCCCATCTGGGAGCAATACATGCAAACGTAGCGTGTCGGTGAGGCGGCTCTATTACGCGTTGCGTCGGCCATCCTCGTGTAAAGCCGAAAGTGCACGAGCAGGAACCCGTGGCTCGGGCCGAGCTCGCTCGAGTCGGACTTCGGAGTCGCTCGACTTCACGATTCGGTTTCGTTGGCTTGTTGGCTATTAGGTGGTTTGGGTTGATTTTAGTTTTCAAAAATTCACACCTAAACGAAAGACTTAAAATACATGTAATGAAGTCTTGAAATATTTAATGATTATGTCTTACAGGAATGTATATGGGATTTTAAGGTTAGGTTAATAATATCTATCACTTTCAAGTGGTTTCATTTTTTATTATTTACGTTTTATTTTTCAATCGATTTTAAATATTGCAAAGTTAGAATGATAATAAATAATTATAATTTTCAATTTATTGAATTAATCAACATTTTTACTATGTACTTACCTCTGATAATTACCTTTCTTTTCATGCTATTTTAGGCTATAATCACAATTTAGTGGATTTTAAGAGAAAAAGCCGAAAAATTATTAACTTGACCTCATATGTATACCATTAAGCCATTTCCCTTTCAGTGTAGGCGTGACACTACCCGATTCGGGTAGTGTTTCTAGGTGCAGAGTTTTCCTGTAGTTATAAATAACTACAAGTTTGGGCTCACCACACCCATAATATGCCAACACCACACAGTATTCTCGAATGGTCACCCATCCAAGTACTAACCGCGCCCAACGCTGCTTAACTTCAGTGATCTGACGAGAACTGGTTTTTTCAGCGTGGCATGGCCGTTGGCATATGCTTTCCTAATATACAAAAACTATATAAAACCTTCAATGTATTAAAATATTTATCTCAACATTACAAAATTTATTTTTTACACTTTTATTTTAATTGTGAAATAATTGTAATTGGAAATTAATTGTGAATAATATTGTAAAATAAATTTAACAAAATTTATTTTATAAATACATATCTCATGATTTTTTATGGACAAAACAATTGTAAAGGTAAGTCTTTGTAGTATTTTAATAACTAATGAACATGTTTTCAGAATATTTTTCCTTGATTCTGCCCTCATAGATTCAAACATGGTACAAGAAACCATCGTGAAATTTCAAATGAAAACTGTACTCTGTATAAATTAATTTTGAAAATGAAAAATATTAATACCTTTTATAAATATTCTTAAATTTTATTTGAATATAATACACATTCATTTTTATTTAAAAAATTCTTGTGAATAGTTGGTCATTTTTTTAATTTTACGACATTTTTGTACCATGTTTGATCTAAGGGAATAGATTTCAGGAATGAAATTATAAAAATATCTCAATTAGTTAGTGGTTAGTGGTCGCAAATTACATCTGACTTATTTTCTGGGCGATTCATTTCTCTTGCGAGAAGGAGCCGCACCTTATGCGCTGCCTAGCGGTTTAGTTTTGAACTATGATCCCCGGAACTGAGAACATTAGTTCCGAACGAAGTCGCTGGGCAGCGCATTAGGTGAAATTCCTTCTCGCAAGAGAAATGAATCGCTCAGAAAATAAGTCAGAGGTAACTTGCGACAACGAATTAAGCTTGCCATTGGATCAGCTTGCTGTTCTTGATTTCTGAAGTGTTATTTTAAAATATTTCAGATGTTTTTGAAATTTTTCATAGCTGCGCTGTCAAAGAATAACAAATAATTTAATTATTTATAGTTTCTCAGAAATTATGGGAGAAAATTTACATTTTTATGAAATTATTAATTTTGTAATAGATCCTTTAATTACTACTATTTTTGTTAACAATATTGCATTCTTCGTCAAATTTACGTAAAAATAATCAATTAAATTTTTTTTCAAATAAAAAAATTTAAAAGGACATGATTAGGCATTTTCACTTCATAGTCAGCTAACTTCACTTCGTTAATTGCTGAGGTGAAACAATTAGGAATTTTCACTTAAAAGTCTGCTAACTTCACTTTATTGACTGCTGAGGGGAAAACAATGGATCAAATGCATGGGATTCAGTCCATTTTTGCCCTATTTTTCTAATATCATCGTAAAAACATTTTTTTTAATATAAGTGTATGGAAAAAATAGTTTTTATTTATTTAAAACTATTTAATGAAATAATAAAATCATAATAATTATTATTCATTACGAAGATATTACAAAAATAAAGTTTTGTCCCATGCATTTGGTCCATTGTTTTCCCCTCAGCACTCAACGAAGTGAAGTTAGCTGGTGGTTAAAGTGAAAATACCTAATGGATCAAATGCACGGGATTCGCTCCATTTTTGCCCTATTTTGTTAATATCTTCGTAAAAACTAATTTTTTCTAAATAAGTATACTTGAAAAATAGTTTTTATTTTTTGAGAACTATTTAATTAAATAATAAAATGTTAATAATTATTATTCATTACGAAGATATTACAAAAATAAAGTTTTGTCCCATGCATTTGGTCCATTGTTTTCCCTCAGCACTCAACGAAGTGAAGTTAGCTGATGGTTGAAGTGAAAATACCTAATTGGTCTAGGATCTTTCCGCATGCGGAAAAATCTCCAAATGGCGGTAATTTGAATCCTCCATTTTTTTAAAAGAAAATTTAATGTATTTCAAATGATAGGCAAATGTACTGTGAGCTAAAGATAATTATGGAAGAATAACGGCGGTGCATTGAATAGATTTTTCAATGTTTTGTATGGCTTTTTTAACAAAATAATATTTTTGTGCACAGGGGGTAAGT
>CAKNYM010051865.1:291128-354609 GCA_932195095.1 Andricus curvator | reverse complement strand
GCTGCACTCTTTGTGCAGAAACGAGCGAGATTTAGTCGCTCGTAACAATATGTTCATACTAGCGCCAAGCATGGGAAGTTCAGGCGTAGAGGGAAGATAGGTATAGAGGCGACAATGCAGCGGGCAGCTTGATGCACGCTAAGGGGAGCGAGACGGCAGGGGAAGGCTCAGTTAGGTTTAGTTTGGGAACCAGCAACGCGTGGCGCTAGTGCCACGAACCAGTGCTTTATGCTTAACGTGTGTCAGTGGGGTAGGTGAAGAGAGTGTGCCGTGTACATGAGTCGAACTGCAAAAAATTTAGGACCCTTTTACCTGGACTGGTCTTTCCGAACTATATTCTGGATATTCACTTTCTTCCAATATTTTCGTGAATGGAAATATACACCGATGCGTTTTTCATTTGAAACTTTGTATTTTAATATTTTAAGTTAAAATTGAAAAACAAAAGAGTTTTTTTTCAATGACCCCATTAGAAATTTTTTTATTCGCTTAGACGAATAATTCTTTTCTTAGAATGATTAATTACAATAGTCATTATTATTACAATATGTGAGCATTTATTGAATATTATTTGCTTTTAAATTGTAACCATAATAAACACGTGGACTTATTAATCAATACACTAATAAAAATGTACAAATAATGTCCTTCGCATACAATAATTATTTTCTCAGAATTATAATAAAATTTATGGGCATTTTTTGCATTATTTGATTTTGTACTTATACATTCTCTACTCTCATACTTATCTTTCTGCACTCGTGGAAAAAATCTGAATAATGTAGGTACAACTTCAAAAAGAAACTTATAAATAAGAAAACATTTAATCGTTATCGTAGGTACAGTTGAGCTCTCAGATCCAATAACTCACCCGACTCTCGTACTATTTTACAAAGTACATATTTCAATCAATTTTGAATGAATTTATCTAAAATATTCCAGACATTTTCTTTGAACTATATAGAACAACTTTCTCGCTGGAAGTTGTTTTAGATTTGAAGTGGCCTCGATACTTTTTGTCTCCGAAAGTTGAAAAATGTGGTTACAGATCGGCCTTAATTTGCAATTGGATATTATTAAACAAAAGGTCATTTTAAACTTTTTATTATTTTGTAGGCATTCGCTGAGTATACTTTGTATGTGTCCTTACTTTCAAAGAGTTTCAATAAAATTTGTACGAGTTGTGATGATTTATGTTTTAATTACTTATTGAATATTAGGAAAAAAAATTTCTTTTCAGTTTTTAATTTTTATTCTTAAAATTAATTTTAAGACATAATAATTCTAAATATGCCTTGTTAAAATATAGAAGCCTACATCTAGAAAATTAATTTTGTGAATTTGAAAATTCCCATTCCATGAGACCCGGGGCAACGCTTTTAGCGTTTTCGAGCGTCCGGCGAGTTTAAATTCGAGAGCTCAAGTGCAGAAATTGTTTCAATGGAACACTTAAAAAAAATCAAAATTGCGATTCTAACTCAACATTTAAAAATATTAAAAGTATAACAATAACAAAATCCTATAATATTAAATAACGAACTAATAAACAAGAAATACATTTCTTCTCTTGCTTCTCCAGTAAAATATGATATACAATATCCTTGAGGGTTTCAACTTTTAATATTATTTGTATAATTTGGACGTATTTATTCGACAAAATTGATATTTATTATTCTACACGTAGAAAGAAGAATATTCTCCAGAAGTATGGGCTCTTGCAATTCTAACATTGTTAATGTAGGGAAAAATCAGACAAAGTATTATGCCCCATTACGGGAATTTTCCGATAAATAATTTTTTTGACGTAATTAATTTCTTCACGTAATTTATACACGGCTCCTGAGTACAAAAATATATATTTTTACCAAAACAACAAACAATCATATTTCCTATACTTTTACCAATACGGTAACAAATGTTTCAATTGTTATGTAAAAAATCGTTGCTTTGTCCAAATTTTTCATTTAAAAAAAGTTCAGTACTGAAAATGGAGAGAATATTCTTATTTCTTAAGACTACAAGACATAACGATCTGCTTTATAAATATTTGATTGTTTCCATAGAATTTATACGTGAAAAGTATTGAAAATAACGCACATTCCATTTTCACACCTGCAAAGTTCTGAAATTGTTACAGAGATTTATATGTAAGGAAAATTCATTAACAACCCTACCGTTTATGTTGTAATCCAAAATTTACTATTGCAGAGTGGCAAGGAAGGTTTGAAGCACCCTACATATAGAAAGGCAAATTGCAGTGGATCAACATTACCACTAAAAACAATAACTTTCCGTCTAAAAAACTCTCGTCATATTAGTCCAGGCATCTTGTAATTTTTCACCGCGTTCGTTTTCTATAGCGTTTCACTGAGAATTTCAATGGGATGGGAATTTGAACTTTTCCAAACATGACTACGACGCTTCCCGAAAATATTTTTGAACAATTTTCCAAAAACAGTGTTTTCGTATACTAGTGATGGGATATCGATATCGAAATATCGAAAATATCGATATTCAGAGTCCGATATATCGATATTTCATATCGATATTTAGAAACCGATATATCAAAGTCAATATCGATATTTTGTCATAATTTCGATATCGATATCCCATCACTATTATGTTACTTGACAGAATGTGCTTTTTAGTTGAAAAGTGAGTGAAAACCCAAACAAAAACTAAATACAAGAAATCGTAAGTAGACATATTTTTCATTCATTATTTACCTTTGTATACTTTCTAATCTGTATAATGCGAATATTTCTAAATAATATATGTAAGTCTCAGGACAGAGTTAAAAAATCATCTTTTGGGTTGAAATATTTTGCTGAAAATTCATTTTTCTAAAGATTCATCATTTTAGTTGAAAATTCATCTCTTTACTTGAAAATGTAACTATTTTGTTGAGAATTCTTTTTTTTTTTTGTCAAAAAATAATTTTTTTTATCTAATATTGCAACTATTCCATGTTTGGTTAATAATTGATATTTTTTATTAACAATTGACCTTTTCTGGTTGAAAATTCATGTATTTTGTGAAAAATCCGCATTTTTTTGGTTGAGAATTAATTTTTTTAACTAACAATGTAAATATTCCATTTTTGGTTGAAAATTGATCTTTTTGGTTGAAAATTCATGTATTTTGATAAAAATTCGTCTTTTTTGGTCGAAAATTAATCTTCTTGGTTGAAGATTCATCCTTTTAGATTAAAAAAGCATCTATTTGGTTCTAAATTAATCTGGTTCTGTTGAAAATTAACTGTTTTTTTTTTAATTCATATTTTTTATTTAAATTTAACTATTTGGTTAAAAATTAAACTATTTTCATGAGAATTTGACTTTTTGATGGAAAATGAACTTTTTTGTTAAAAAATCATATTTTCGGGATGAAAATTCAACTTTTTTGTAGGTAATTCTTTCTTTTGGTTTTAAAATTCAACAATTTTGCTGAAATTTGATGTACTTTGTTGAAAATATGTGTTTTTTTGCTAGAACATTGATCTTTTTGCTAGAAAATTCATCTTTTTGGTTGAAAATTTAACTTTTTTGTTAAAAATTTGTTTTTGTGTTGTTAAACATATATTTTTTATCTGAAAATTTCACTATTCTATTTTTGGTTAAAAATTCATGTATTTTGTTGAAAATGAAATATACATTTCGACTTAAAATCTTACGAATTTAAAGTGTTTCATATTGCATTCAATATCGTATTTACATTAATTTTATTTGAAAGAATTTTGTCCTGCATTATGACCCTATTTTCGTGAAAAATCACTTTTTGTCCTATGTTTTTATACAGTTCTTGGGCTACATTACTTTTCGGGGGGGGGGGGGGGATTGTCTAAAATTGATAACGTAGTTTATGGACAGCCCCTTATATACAATATCCTTTTTTCATAAGAAAACAGTCATTACATTCCAATGGAATTACTTCCACGCAGTTACTGCTGCCTAACGCAGGAGACTTATTTAAAATATAGTTACTGTTTTTAAAAAACAAGGGTACAATTTCTTTCGATTGATTATCTTACAACCATTAAACCCAATTTATTTTGTTTAATTAGGCAAATAAACACTCGCAGAAATCAACCAAAGCTATGGAATTTAAAACCAAAGCAACAAATTCCGAAGGTTGTGTTGCAGAAGTTAACAAATTACAATGCAACACATAGCAACGCTATGTGTTATTCTAAGATATTTTTGTTTTTCTACAAACTTACTTTCTGTGGAAGGTTGGAAGAGAAGAATCAAGATACACAAATTTTATGAAGCCACTTTGTTGCTTTAATACATTTTCTTTAATAATAATGTGTTTATACTCATTATAATTAATTATATATTTAAAACAAAAAATATCGAAAATATCGATAATATCGATATTTTTTATCCGATATATCGATTTTTTCGATATTTAGTTTCCGATTTATCGATATTTAAAATATCGATATATTTTTTTGATATCCCATCACTATCGTATACTGCTTTCGTAAACTTTAGAAAATTCTGAAAAAGTTAAAAAAAAAAGAAGAAAATTCTTTCAAGAATAGGCGCAGAGTTGTATGTCTTCAAAGAACCCCGATTTTTTTCAAAAAGGAGGCTAAAAACCCAATTCTGAAGTTAATATTTGTACTTTAGAACCTGTCAATTTTAAGAAAAAATATTCTCCATTCTAATTAAAGTGTACGCAATTTCGAGTAATTCTAAAAAGAACAATGACCGAACCTCAAAGTGTCATAAGTTATGGCCTCCCAAACTTGACCACTTTTGACGTATTCTTCAGAGCAAATTACTCGTGTTTAGTTTGTTGAAAATAATTCTTTTGTGGGTAAATCTATGTTAATGATGACAGAGAAAAAAATTTCATGTAGAAAATTATGTGTAAATGTAAAAAAAAACATCTTCCAGCCTTCATAGGTCAAGAGTTAGGACTCTTAAAAAAAAAACACATTTTTTGCTATTTTTAACCAGAAAAAGTTTTTTAAATAGCTCGTTCGGCAAATATCCTACGGAAAACGGCAACGGCATTAATAACATAAGTAACAAACCGTTCCAGATGAAAATAATTTTTTTCGTACAAGATGCCTGGACTATATTCAAACTTTTACATATGACGGAATTTTTTTAAACGTTGTTTATTTTAGGCATCTTCTGCATTTTCCTGCTGTCTTTTGCCTCTTTTTTATCTTTTAGGAGCGTCAATAAACGCAGGTAAAAACGTCCAAATAGATCCTGATAGTCCAGCGGTTGAAAATTAAAGTTCTACATATTTTTGTTATTTCTTTCCCCAGAAAGCATTTATATCTCATATAGTTATGAAATTTCAACATTATTTATAACTAAATTTTTTGTACATATATTAATAAATACTATATTCGTACAAATTTCTACAAACAACAAGTTTTGTGTTATGACTGAGTACAAGTTTTTTAAAAATATAAGTGATTGCAATGTCGTACTGGAAAGATTATAAACTAATATTATCATGGAAAAAATGTTAAAAAATATGATTACCATCAACTTAAAAGAATAATTCAATGAAAAACATAATATCTACATTTTTCCATGAAAATAAGGGATCTATTCGCCATAAATATGCAAAGACATATTTTTGTAGCAAATGAAATAAGGCGAAAATTAATAATAATCAATTATAAATTAAAATATTTATAAGGGGTATATAAAAGAAAAAAGAATTCCGAATCTCAATTTGCAGACTCGATTTTTTTGTTCCCTTTGGGTTATAAATGAACCACGTGAAAAGAGACATGAATCAGATAATATTTAGAGGTCGCTTATAGTAAATTTGTCTGGTTTTACACAAAGATTCATCTTTTTTAAAACAGCTGATCATACTGGCAAATGATGAAGAATGTAAAAGATGCGGCTTATTAAAAAGAGTATTTTTGGATCATCAGTCTCTTCATAAATTATGCATACTTGAAGACCTCTCCATAAGCGGGATAGATAATTCACACTACGTTAAAACAATTTCCTTCGCATATCTCCCTAAGAATGCATAATTATAAAAATAATTACGATAAAAAATCATTTTAATGAGTCACGTGTTTTATATTCTGTATATAATTTTGCGTAATGACCTGCCTTTTTCGAGAAAAATCAATTTTTCTGTAAAAACAAACCAATTTATTTCTCGTTCCACGTGGTTCATTTTTAACCCACAAGAAACAAAAAAATCGAAAATGCACGTTGAAATTCGGACTTGCTTTTGTTTAAGCACACCTAATATTCATATGCTGTTAAGTTATAAATAAACAAACGCTTTTTGCTACGTCCATGAAAGTATTATGCTCCCAGTGGACAAAAAAATTAAGGATGTCCTAGAGAAGTCTTCGGGACATCCTTAAGATGTCTTTTGGAACATGTCTTTTGGACATCCTGGGGATGCTCTTAAGACGTCTAATGTCAGTACAAAAGATGTCCCGAGAACGTCCTATGTTTTTAAGACGTCTTTAGGACATCTTTACGACATTGGACGTATTAGAGACTTTGATTGGACTGGCATTGGACGTCCTAGGGATGTCCCAAGGACGTTCTAGGGATGATCATGGTTTTGTGCCCTCTGGGCTATTAGTGATATATTATCACACAATCTTCAGAATGAATACTCATAGTTATTATTAGAAACTGTTCAAAATATTATCAAACATTCTCTGTAAAAACCAGAGGTCTTTTTTTAAATATGATAACTTCATGCTGTTATTATTTTCAATGTAGAAAAACGACTCTGGAATCCCACGAGCGGTTTCATTTTAGTATGACTCAAGACAGGTT
Organism: Andricus curvator; assembly: GCA_932195095.1. Taxonomy (NCBI): domain Eukaryota; kingdom Metazoa; phylum Arthropoda; class Insecta; order Hymenoptera; family Cynipidae; genus Andricus; species Andricus curvator. The sequence continues at coordinate 347,818 of CAKNYM010051865.1, read as the reverse complement.
TTTTAGTCGTATTTCAATACCTGGAAATAGCTCTGAAATAATAGTATTTTTACAGTGTTAACAAGAATGTTGATTTTCAGTGAATTTCAGACCTACTAAAAAAATCTTGTAACTGACTAAATTTTCATGTGAAAAATTCAAAAACTTGGCAGAGTACAATTTAATTTGCACAATTCATTGAATTTGCGAAATCGAAGATAGTGAACTAAGTCCAAAGTAAAATTGGATTGAAAAATAGCACTGTAAAAGTATAAGCAACTTATTTTTGTGAAAGTATATTTAACAAATTACAATTTGACAGCTCATAGTCACCAAGAAACTTTATCTACGTTTCTGTAATGGAGAAGAATTGCGATTCCGATAATTTTTTAGAACCAAGAAGTTTCAGTTTGCTTCTTTTAATTAATATACGTCCTGCTTTCTAAATTGTATATCTACATTTTTCAATCCTCTATTTTTCCAATCAAAAAAATCAAATGATCTAGAAAAGAGGGGGATTACTATACTGACTCAGAATTAAATAACATAAAATGCTACCCTAGGGAAATTCTGAATGATTATTTTCATTTATTTCTTCCAACTGAGATCATTAATACACTACTCTATACATTTGAAAATTCATTTTTAATGAAATGCATATTTGGCAAATATTCAAAATCGACGAGATTTAGCAGCAGTTCTTGGTTACGGTGAAAACCTGGCAAGTAATAATTTCTTTCACTTCTCACGCTTATCCTGTCTTCTGACTCACATATACCACACACATTCTTGGCTCATGCCACTCACACACATTAAGCATACTTTCTATCGGTGAAGCACTGGTTCCGTCCCTCCTTCCCTCCTATCCGTTTACTGGTTCGGGATACTAGCGCCTCGCATCGCTGGTTCCCGAACTAAGCCTACTCCTGACGTCTCATTCCCGCACCCATCTTCTAAGCTTGGTGGGCATTGTCGCCTCTATACCTATCTTCCCTCTACGGTTCAGCAGTGGGACTCCGATACCGTGTCGAGAGTCGAAAATCGAACGGACCTCTTTTTCTAACGTGTGGAGATAGAAAGAGAGATTCGTTCGATTTTCGACTTCGAAACAGCCTCGGAGTCCCACTGCAGGTGTGTGTACATCGCGAAAAAATATGCTCATTTTTCGTTACATTACTTTGGTCTCCTTGTATCTATTCTCCATGTTTCTATGCTTGGAAAACACTAGCGATCTCTTGGAGGTTGTTCGTTTCTTACGTACAGGGATACTACTTCCTATCTTTGCTACGCCTTACTATTTCTTCGTGATCCAAATGCATTTATGCTGAAAAATAATTTTTTTCCAACTTATTAAAAAAATAAAGTTTTGCCGCATGCGATTGGTATTATTGTTTGGCCCTCGGTGTGCAGACATTTTGAAATTCCCCACCTAACCTGAAATACGTGACATTTGGTTTCTCTAAGCGTGTTTGGTTGTGTTCGGTCTCATTTCGAACTTCAAAAATTTGGAAAGTCGATCTTTAATCTGTGGGTTGCCGTATTTTCTAGAATTCGATTAACTACTGGTAATAAAATCTTCCCATTCCTTATTTAAAGAATATCTACATTAAAATATTTGAGTTCATTAATAAGTAATATAAACAATTAAATAGGTTTCGGTCTATCATTCCAGTGTTTGTAATTAGCTTTTGATAAGATTTACGTCTTTATATACACATGGATGTACAATCGCACACATATTTCATATAAATGGAGAACTGCACATATGCGTATGTATAATTGCACACAGCATGCGTATGTACAATTGCACACATGTCATGTGTATGGAAAATTGCACACGTATCGTGTGCATGTACAATTGCGCATGTGGCATGTGTATGTATCAAAAACCACACGTATCATGTGCATGTATTCGCATAAGAGAGTGATTTGAGCCTGTGAAATAAATATCAGATGTATACCATCTATATGTAATTATTAAATTGTACAGTGACGTACAAAAGCTCAGACTGGTGAATCCAGCCAATTGAATTTTTCTTTACAAATTTCTTCTCTTGTGTCCCTATTGTACACTGACCTATAAGCTCTGCAGGCATATACCACCCACTTAGATTACCCCTCGACCCTACCGTCGAAACAGTTGTTTGGACTGACCCACGCCTTACCTGACACATGCTTCGTGCCCCATTGATCATGATCACGTTTTACAAGACAGGATTCTTTTTTCGCCGTGCAATATTTCTAGGGTTGCAAAAGAAAAAAGTAGATGTTTCAGTCCGTTTTTTTTCAAGAAGGCAATTTCAGCCGAACACGAGGTTCAACTTTATTCGTGAGCGGAATATTCAGACTTTGCAGTATTATTTTAGGTGGGTCTCCCCTTGAATTACGTAAGCGCCACGTATGTGATTTTAATTTTTTTTTTATTAGAAAAGCTAGTGTACATTGTTAACCTCTACATAAAAACAGGCTCTTATTGTAGGTTTTCAGGAAAATGCATTTTCTAGAAATCGATCATAAAGACCCGTTTCGTATGCGGTCCACTTTTTGTTGTCTGTTTTATTCACGAAGTAGAATATTATAAAAAGTTTAAGTAGTGATGGGCGCTAATCGGCCTAACGGCAGTAATACCTGACCTGACCGGTATAATGTCCGGTCATTACGATAACAGTTGGTAAAGCGTGGTCAGATGCACTTCATGAAAGTTAAAAAAAAAAAAAAGTGATTTAGGTTTTATCGTTTTTTAAAAAGAGTTTCTGCAAAGAGATTTCAGTTTTAAATACGAATATGAAAAGATGAGCGTAGCCAACGCAAATTTTGACAATTTGCGGGAGTTTCAAGGATAGGAAAATTTGAAATTTATATTTTTATAAATTGGCCAATAGCGTTGAAAACCCATCAAATTATTTTAAAAATCTTTCCAAATTATGTACAAAGTGCTTCAATCCAGTATACTGTGCGCGAATAATATTGGCGCACGCGCACTTTGAAACATCTATTTTATGAATGGATGCGCATGCGCAAATTCCTAACAAACAATTATACAGAAATTTGGCTGAAAAACCACCATACGAGGTTAAAAATTTAGCGAAAAAAGTATTAAAAAAAGTGCAAAATAATTTCCTCCGATGGTTGTTGCAAAAAAAGCATGTGATACACTTGCGTGCAGGCAACTGCCACTCGTGTGATTGCAGCATTTGCCTTCAACTCTTCGCATTCGTCGGGAATAACCTATTTTGCGCACTTGTATCACAAATAGCTATTTTTTTGCAAAAACCTACATGAAAGGTCCTCTCTTGCACACTATCTGCAAGCACGGAAAGTCTTTCAAACAAAACAAAAAATTTTTGATAAAACTGCATAAGGTCGGTACTCTTCGATTTTGTTTACACTCACATACTTTATGTATTTTTTCATGCTGAACTCAATCTGACCGAAAAAAGTGCCGCTCTCTTATAAGTATGGAGATTTTTACTCCTTCCAATGGTTTTTGGTGGGGGGCGTAGCGTTTGAGGGGCTTGTGAAAAAGTTTGAAAAGGGGTTGGGGTACCTTCGAATTCAGTCACGACTCTTAGGCACCCCCGACCCATTTTCAACGGTTTTTAGTGGGGGCGTACGGTTTGGGGGGATCGTGCTTTCGAATTCGAAACGATCACGACTGGCGTGCATTTACGACTCGTAGACACCCCCGACCCCTTTCCAACGGTTTTAGGTGGGTGCGTGGGGTGTCTGTGGGGGCTTGTATAAAAGTTGGAAAAGGGGTCAGGATGCATTTACGACTCGTGGGCACCCCCGATCTCTTTTCAACGGTTTTTGGTGAGGACGTGGGGGAGTATATGGGCGGAGGCTTCTTTTTGATTCGCGTTAATCATATAAAAATACATCAAGTAAGTTACAAAAAAATGGAAGAAAATCGAAATTTTCTATAGTAAAAATCTCGATATCTCAAAAACGGTAAGAAAGCACAATTTTTCCGCCCAGATTCATGTTCAGCATGAAAAAATACGTAACATATGTGAGTTGAAAGAAAATCGAAGGGGATCGATCTTTTATGCAGTTTTACCTTATTTTTTTCTTTTCAGATTTTTTTTATCTCTAACAAGTAACACTTCTGAAGTGTCAGAAGCGATTTTTAAAGTTAGGGGCATTTTTCGACAGCATATTATGAGGAAACAATGCCCTGAAATTTGTAGCTGCGGAATTCCATTTTACAGATAAGGGAGGGGGTTGAAATTTTGAGAAAATATGATCTTACTGGGTACATCCGCGGAAACAGCCTGGCGCCATCTGTTGCCTAAAAGTGGCAATTCCTGATGGATGAATTCCACTTGTTTACATGCGATTGAAAATAAATAAATGTATACTGAAAATAGGAGTTTATCAGATAACGAGAATGTCTATAAGGAATCTGATAAAATCTCGATTTAAAGATAAAATAAATAAAAATATTTATTTAAATATTTATAAATAAATAAATACTAGGGTATCTGGACAAATGATTGTGTAGAGTAAGTAGTATTATATATATTCGCATATTTATACGATCTATTATGTTTGTAAAAGTAATGCTAAGTTTTCAGATTTCGAGGTTAGAAAGTTTAATTATCCCAGAATATTTATGGAGTATATTTTATTTTAATTTAAATGACATTAGAGTATTTTATTAGTTGTCTTGAGTTTTAAGTGAAGTTTTTTTTTTAACAATTTGCTAATTTTCTCTATTTCAAACATAGCCCTAAGATTCCTATGGCACATTTTTATTGTTCAGCTCATAAAGTTAGGGTAAATGTTTACAGAAACCTTAAAAAATACACAGTATCTATAGTATATTACATTTACAAAATAGAAATATTTATCAAAGGGAAAATTTAAAGCAATCCTACATGTAATTATTTACTTGAAATTTCCACAGTGAATGTCCCGTATCTCATTTCTAATTTATTAATATTTTTAACCTAATGAAAAATGTTAGGAAATTTATAATTTAGATTTCCTTAATACTTATCTTTATATTACAATATATTTTTTATTTAATAAACACCTGTAATTTAACGTCGTATGGGGTGGAACTAACAGACGTTTGTCTGATAACGCTGCACTAAATTTTGCTTATTCCATTTACTTTCAACTGCTACACCCTTACGACCACATGACTTACTGCTAAAGTTTTTCCCTTATTCAGTGTTTCAGGATGAAAATCGATAGAATGACTTATAGCTTGAAATCCTGTTTTAATGAAAATATTCATCAATCCGCTTGTTGACATTCGACCGGTAATTTTTAAGGTTATGTTCATAACCAACAACGAAACTAGAACGGGTTTAGCTGGAATGAAAAGACACATTTTTCACCAAATCTTTTTGCAAGAAAGTTTCCTCTATTATTTTGCTTCGTTTTGAAAAATGTTATATACGTTTTGAAAGCAATCATGTATTTATTTATTATATTTAAAAACAATACACACGTGCTAACTTATGTAAATTTCAAATTTCTATCTATCAGGGATTTTAGGCTTTGGCCGCCGCGGGCGCTGCCTGTCATATCCGGTAAATATCAAGGTCATGGAACTTACTACATTTTTCCAATCCATTTCGTGACGATAGTGGGTAAACTAATCCCAAAATACGTAAAAATAATGACAGCGCCGTTGTGCAACAAGGAAGTTGAGGCGAATACTTCCATTATGTTTGTTAAGTCCAGAAGAAGTATCTAGTATTGACACACTAGATTCGTATACATTCAAGTTTCTTCAATAAAATGATATAGCTAGCATGTGAGGGGTATATGTGAGGCCCTTTAGAAAATTTTAATCGAAATCGATTAATAATTCTTCCGGGCCAGTACGGTTTCAGTGACTGTGCCCTACCGGAAATCTAGATTATTTCTAGATACTTTCTAGACTCTGCTCCTCTAGCGAACGTCTAGGGCAATTGTATGACGGTCGTCTTGTCTAGGGTTCGTCTAGAGTTCATCTAGCGGCGTCTAGTAAGTTTTACCTGCGACCCTTTTGAGTCTAGTATCATCTAGAAAGGGGTCAATTCTAGATGATGCGTTCCTAGACGATCTCATCTAGAAATCGTCTAGATTTTCGGTAGGGTGTGCTGATTTTGGCACCTAAACGGCACTCAGAGTGATGCGACGGTAAAAATTCTTCTATATCTTCTTGGAGTAAATCAGCGACCTGCTTGTTAAAAGGGGGTCCGCTGCTTCCTTCCCCAATGGCGCTGAAAGCACAATTTTTCTGGTCGTTGCTTCTATTGTCATTAGATTGTCCGGTTTTTTTTGTCGTTTCCGGCAATCTCTGATGAAATGGCCTTTCTTGTGACAGTAAAAGCATTCGACATCATTTTTATTTGAACCCTTTTTCACAGGTGGATTCGAAGCACTTTTTTCTTGTCGAAACTCATCGCAGCCAGGGCGTTCGTGGTTTCATCGTACGTGGCCATCTTGCCTTCCTCTTTTATTAGGCGTTCTTCAAGACTCATTAGAGACTAGATTTCTGGAGTTACGCTATCCCAGGCTGTCACGAAAGCACTGAACTTCGATGGCAAGCCAACGAGAATCTTGTCCTCGTTAAAAGAAAGACCAACTTAAGACCACAGTATAGGCAGGTATAGGTCTGTCTTAAAGTGGTCTTAAACTGATCTCTTCTGGTCCCCAGAAGACCACAGTCCTGTTGATACAGACAGCTATCATTATTTCAGAGAGAGGGAGAGAGTGGTGTCTATTTCAATTCCCTAAAAATAATGCAGGTATAGGCTGAAGGGTACAGACCAGAAAAAGACCAAACGTTGTTTGAAACTGGTCTTAAAGTGGTATTAAATTGGTATTTCTGATCACGAGGGTGGCCATGACTAGCAGACTTTTGCTCGTGAATGCTAACTAATTTTAACCACATGTCCTTCGCGGTTGCACAGATGATTATACACTCTAACTGCGGATACTCTACCGATGTTGATATCATGTACATGGCTTTAGCGTTTAATTTTGCCCACGACTTTGTATTCTGGTCGGAATCCGCGGGCTTAGGACTTGTTCCATCGACGAACTCAAGAAGGCCATGCGCGGCGAAATCTGAGTTCATTTGGAACATCCACATTTGAAAGTTCGTTCCATCGAACTTCTTGATTTGTTTCAGAAAGTCCTCAGACGACATTTTAAGACTTCGGAACTTTTGCGGACGTGATTCGAACGGATTCGTTTCTGCCGAAAAATGCACGGACAGTACCCACAATGGCGTCTTTGTTTCACGACAGAAAGACGCGTACCGATTTTCTCTCCTTCCAGACAATTTGCGCAGGCAGGGTTTCTGAGCCCATAACCTCTTAAAGCAGGAGATAGAATTGAATGGGAAACACTTCACCGCGAGAGAAAGTCTAAATGTGTACTGTAAGTTAGCTTTGTTAGAAAGATTTAAAATGCTCGACTCTGAGAGACGGTAAGCGAACGAAAGACTGGGACATGATTTCAGCCTCATGGTAGAACGGAAGTTACAATATAATTGGTGGCGCCACAATAAAAATATAAATTGAAGTGCGAAAACAAATTAGATATTTCCTTATAATCAAAAATAATCTCAACATATAACAATAACAATTTCCTTTCTTTAGGATTTCGTAGGAAACCCTTATGCAGTCGATAAAATGGCTGTGCGTCCGTTACCACGCCTAGCGCAAAAACTATTAGGTCTACCGACTTAATTTTTTGCATGGAGATTGTGTTTTGGGCGTCTACTGCAAGGAAAAATAATGAGAACCCTTAAATGCTTATCATGGCGTTGATATGCAAAAGCATAAAAATTTAGCCCTTTTTACTCAAAATGGCCCTGTGAGCTCGCATAGCGCAAAAACTATTAGCTCTAACGACTTCATTTTTTGCATGGAGATGTGTTTCAAGTGTCTAATGCGAGAAAAAATACTGAGAACCCAGAGTTAAATGCTCATCATAGCGTTGCTTTGCAAAAACCTAACAATTTAGGCCTTTTGATTAAAAAATTTTCAAAATTGACTCAAATATTACTCAAAACCAGCATGCAGGATCGGAAACTTTCTGAGAGAGCGAAACAATTTATTTATAAACTCTTAGGGTCAACTTTAAAAAAATTATTCACAAATTTAACTCAAAGCCATCATACAAAATTGAAAATAAAAAAAAAATAATCTTAACCGTACCCTTTCCTACGGAACCCTTGAGTGAGGACGCTTGCCGCCCGCTTCAGGAATTGATTTTAAACTCTTTAGTTAAAAAATTGGTATTATATGTTATTATAAATTCTCAGTGCCGGATTAACGAATTTGTGGCCCCAAGGCCATGCCTCTCTGTGGCGCCCCCTCCTCCTTTTTATCAAATTTTCTAAGAGGCAAACGTTAGTATGAATTTATTTTTCATTAAATAATAGATAATTTGAAGTAGTTTACTAACATATACGTATCATTTATTAACAATCACAGTCATACATTGTAGTTTGCAGTAAGTATACCATTAAGCCATTTCCCTTTCAGGGTAGGCGTGACACTACCCGATTTGGGTAGTGTTTCTAGGTGGATAGTTTCTTGTAGTAAATAACTACAAGTGTGGGCTCACCACACCGATAATATGCCAACAGCACGCAGTGTTCTCGAATGGTCACCCATCCAAGTACTAACCGCGCCCAACGCTGCTTAACTTCAGTGATCTGACGAGAACTGGTTTTTTCAGCGTTGTACGGCCGTTGGCAGTAATTACATAAATATGCTACTTTAATTGCGATTTCTTGCCTTTAGTTGTGCAAATATTTGTATCGTTTTGTCATAATTGAGTAAATTTTCAAGCTCTGCGTTAGCTGAAAAGAAAGCTAATGGAGATAGGCGTTCGTCGATAATTTTAATAATAATAAATAAATATATAAAAATAATTTTAATACAGAAAAACAACGCTCTCCGGATGCATTGGCCGAATATTCTTCGGCTATTTGCTTTTATAATTCGTTATTATAAACTTTAACTAGATTTTTAGCCCTTTATCTTATTTCATTATCCGACAGTGTTTCTAACTGATTTTGAAAGCGAAAACGACCGTCGATCTCTCTGTAGGCATCACGTCGTCTCAATAACTCTTCTCTAGGTCTGTCACTAATAGTGAAAAATGTGTTTACTTTCATGTCTTCTCTAGGAGTAAACACAGTATCATTTTTATTGCATTCATAAAAAAAATGTTTTTTTCTTTCTTAGTCTTTGATTTTCTTCTCGATATTCTGCGCCCTGAGTCAAACTTTCTCCTTCCTCTTTATAAAAGTCAAATTTATCTCGTAAATTCGCAACATTAAGAGCTAAAGAATCATATTGATCAATTATATCACACAGTTCAATGGTAGCATTTTGTAAAAATTTTCTAGTCGCATCAGTGCGTTCTAAAACATCATTCCAAAATACCGTAAGAATACCGTTTTCAAGTTGGTCAAGATCTAAGGCACAAAGAATTTCGAGAATCGCGAATTCCATCTCATTAGCGGTATGATTCTTAGTTTGGAAGAACTTAATATACCTTTCAACATGCGTACCATCCGCAAGAACATATCTTAAAATAAAAGTAATTTGATCAGTATGTGATATATCGGGGCTAGTGTCTATGCCGAGTATATAATTTATTTAGCTTTATTCCTGAAACATGAGCTACAAGGTAATCATAAATCAGTTCAATAAATTAATTACAAGTAGTCTTTTAAATATACATATGAAACATGTCCTGTACTTTTATTACCGAAACATTTTTCATTGCGTTCTGAATTAAATTTTTCATCACTCCCTCTAAAAGCTAAGCCACGTGTGCCAAGGAATTTTATTATGCTTACTAGCCGATGAAGAACATTTTCCCAATAAGTACGCTCTTTTTCGTATTGTTCTGTTAAACCGCTGTCTGTCGTATCGAGTAGAGTGCTTATTCTTAGTACATACTTTTTTAAACTTTCGCGATGCTCATTGCTGTTTTCATGAGAAGCTAACAATGTTGACGCATTTTGCCAATCATTAAAGCCTGGCGATAGAGCTGAAGATTCAAATTTCCCATATAACTTGCAATGTACACATATTACTGATCCTGGCGATTGACAGTACAAGAGCCATTCCCGCTGCTTTATGTCCCCATTCGGAAGTATCTTGAAAAAAACAACATAATTTTGTGCAATTCCGCGGGCTAATGTTCTAATTTGAAAGAAAAGGAGGTTCGGAAGAAGAAGTAGTTGAACTGGATACAGATTCTAAAGAGACCCCTGGGCAATTTTCCATAATCCAAGGAAATGGGCGGCTTATTTGACCATCACTGAAGCAATTAAGAGGTAACAATAAATTTCTCAATTTGAACTTGATGCTATTTTCGAAGACAGATGTTTCGAAGATATAAAAACGTAACGCAACGTATGTTATTGTCAACTTGGAAGTCTGAAACTAATTTCCGATAATATAATTTTGACTTTCAATTGACGCTCTTTTTTTAAACGAAAAAGTAACAAAAGTCTAGAAATTTTAAAATCAGTGGGGCTCTTCAGACTCGTGGGGCCCCAGGCCATGACCTACCTTGGCCTATTGGATAATTCGGCACTGTAAATTCTTTAATTTCGAAAACGTATAATTTTAACATTTTTAGTTTTCAAGTTAAATTTAAGGAAATTGAATGTAGCGTGCTTAAAATGAATAAATTTTGCTCGCGTAAAATTTAGAAAGTCTGTAATCAAATAATAACGTTGCATGAACGTTTTATTATTTAATTAAATATAAATTGTGCAATGTGAAATCTTTTATTCTTAAGCTGTTTAGTTGGAAAACTGGTATTATATTATAAATTCTTTAATGTCGAAAACGTGTAATTTGAAATTTGTTAATATTTAACTTAAATTTGAGGATATTGAATTTAGCATGCTTGAAATTTCTATGAATGTACTTATTGTATACCTTTTATAATAACATATTATGTACTATACTATTCTGGAGTTAAATCCAAAAATGCTGTCTGTGTTGGCCTATCTCATTCCGTTTACGAGGTACATATAGTGACTATCCGTCCCAGATTATGCGCGGCAGTCCCGGATATGAGCAACGTGTCCCGGAATAGAGTACGCCCCGGAATAGGCATTCTAGTCCCGCATGAGACTAAATCTCTCAAGTATTAAAAGAATGGCATATTCCACTGGTTACACTAGTTCTTCACTCGGTGTAAGATTTTTTTTGAAATTTTTTAGTAATTTTAAAAGCAAAAAAAAGTAATTTAAAAAAAGATAAAAAAAAATTCTAACATACTTGTTCAGTTCCAGTGCTGTTTTTCTACATCGCCTCGAGGTGATGTAGAAAAACGGTGCAGGTTAACTTGTTTCAAATTTTTTTTTCTTTAATTCAAACTTTTAGAATAACAAAAGCACATAAAAAAACAAAAGCACACTGAGTGAAGACCTGATGCAGATCACTAAAAGTATATTGAATACGCAAATATGAGATTGAAGAAAGACTGTTTGCCCAGCCTTGTTGACTCCATCCAAACTCATCCTTGCTCTGTGAGGTGTGAGTGTGAAAGCAAATAAAAATTATTTGGTAAAAATTTTAATTTACCGCCATCCGACACCACCCCTCTGCCCCCGGACCAGGACCTCATTTGCTACAGATGATACATATTTGTTTAAAGACAGTGCATTTGTTAATTAAGTTTGTTTAAACAATCATAAGTTGTTAATTTATAACTAAATCTGATAAGTGCGTGACATTTCCGTCTAATTTTTGGCTGATTCAGTAGAAAAAACTTTATTTATTTCATCGTAAATACCTGCTGTTAATAATTGTTTATGAAATTTGTTTGTACAATAACCAATAATTTATTATCTTTCATGAATTCAATTAAAAAACGTTTTTTGTCTATAAATTCTTCAAATTTACTGCGAATCAATTGATGAATCAGGGCCAATCCCTATGGATCCATTTTGTCACTTATTTTTTAGTAACAAATTCAATCAATTTTGTAACAATTGCTAAGTTTTATTGCTTTTTATTTATTTTAAACGTTGCTAGATAGTTGCTTCATTTCTTTCAGGTATTTTGGATTAAATCCAAGTATTTCTCGACAACCGGTACTCTAATAAACATTTTTTTTTTCATGTTTGTTATTAAATAAATTTTTTTTTAATGCGACCATGGCAGATTTATGCGTAATTTTATTAGCTTTAACTTAAAAAAATCTTTACATCGTTTGAAAATTTTTTTTCTGAATATAAATTTGTCCAGACATTTTTTTTGGAGGACACATCATCTCACATGCGGCAAGTCTCTCTGCGGCATGTCACAACTGCGGCATCTCTATCTAGCGGCTTCTCTCCCGCGGGGCATTTTTCACAGTAGAAGTGACATTTTTGCGGCATCTCTCGCCGCACCCCTGTGACTGGCCAAAGAAATAATGCTGGTCGAACCCCTACCCCTTTTCCAACGTCTCGTGGGGCGGGAAGGCACCCCTGTGACTAGCCACAGGAATAATATTGGTCCCCTTTCCACTGGTGAGAGATGCCGCTAGGTAGAGATGCCGCAGGTGTGACTTGCCGCAGAGAGACTTGCCGCATGTGAGATAATATGGACCCTTTTTTTTGCCCCACTGTGCCCCGCCCTCCGAAACCTTACGTAATTTATGGATGCTTATGTAATGAATTACAATTTTTTTGCAGTTGGAAACATAATTACGGAACCATGAGCAATGATATTTCATTATACACGTTGCCAAATAATCAACCAGTCGTGTTTTTAGAATGCACGACTGCATTCAATGCCCTAACTCTCAAGGAGAAACTCTATGCTCACTATCTGAGTAGGGCTACATGGAATGGCAGTCTTATTACTTTCATACAAACTTCTCCAGAGTCACCTTTATTATTCGCTCTTCTCCATAAGATCTTCCTTGCCGAGACATTAGAGAGTTTGAAGACTTCTGCACTGGCCGTTGGTGTTTCTGAAGATGAATTCACTGTAAGGATCATTTTTTAAATATTTAAGTGAATGCACCATACTACTTTAACGATGAAAAAAAAATTGATTTCAGAAGGCCCTCACTTTTTTATCACACTTTTTAGGGCGTATAAGTTTATTAATTTTGTAAGTAGCCTTAATAGTACCCTAAAATGAGAACATTTTTGTGTAAAGTTTTCCACAACCTTTAGGCTTAAAAGTATGACAAATCATCAGTATATGAAAGCTTTGCGCTTTGTAAGGATAGTGTGAAGTTGGTTTTCCCTTGAATTGTTACTTGAAAAAATATTTGTTTATAACGCATGTATGGAATGCTCGGGTTTCGAGGCTTGTATAGCGTGCGAAGAGTGGCCAATTCTGAAACCGTGCAAAAAAGCAGTTACAAAAAAACTTTAAAACTGTCACCCTTGATTGGCCCTCGGATTGGCCACCGTTTACAGACATCGAATATGGTCGATTCCGTATCGTGCGCGAAGACGACGAGCAAAATACCCAAAATCGGTTAGCAAAATGCTTTCACCGGTGAGCAAAATGCTCTCCATGGTTACCAAAACATTTTGCCCACTATGCGAACATCGTTCTAGCTGAAGTTGGGTTAGTCATTTGTCATTGTAGTATATTCAATGTCTGAACAGTAGACAATCTCAGGTTTTTCATTGTAATTTGTAAACAAAAATATTCAATACACGAGGCCTCACTGGCGAATGCTCCCTGCTCGTGTGAGGACACATCACTCACCTATGGCAATCCGTTTTACTTTTTAGATGTCTCAATAAAATATAGGGGCATAATTTCTGAAGTGTACCCACCTCGAAAATGAAAGTTGTCCGATCGGGCTAAAAATTGGCCCAATTGTAGTCCTATTAGATAGTACTGCTCACACTAAAAATTAATTCATTTTGATAATTATTTATCAAAGTGGAGGGGGTACAATTTTGTGTTTTTTAAGAAAAGCTTTACTTTCAAACGTTTGTAACTTTTGTCCTATTGCCTTAAACAAAATTTCACTTGAAATATTTTCGATAGATTTTTTTACACGCTTTCTGGTGGTAATAACGATTTTTGAAAAAATCAAAATTTGACCCAAATTTTCGAAAATAAAAAATAAATTTGACTTTTTTTCAAACTTGGGCACTTTTTTTTTCTTCAAAATAGTTTTAAAAGAAAGCTGAGATTTTTTCCTATAAGACCTCCAATTTTTAGAGTGGCAAATTAATTTGTCTTTGAGCAATAGAACGATACATAAACAAGATGCCGTGATAGGGCCGGTGGCGCGCGATCTCCCCTAGTGCGCTCAGGCCGAGGATCTTTGTGCAACGCTTTAGTGCCAGTTTTTTAAGTTAAGTAATATTATATGCTGCTAGAATAACTGTTCTCTGCATTTTCAGGGCGAATTAACGAAGGTCTGCATTACGGTAAGTGTAAAATTAATTGGGAATATGCTTTAAAAATTAGAAGTGAGAATATACATCTTTTGAATTTACATTTTTTTTTACATTTACATTTTTCTTCGAAAACCTAAAGGAAAATTTATTGCCTGGGGAGTTTTTGATTTGCTTCGATTTTGCTGAGAATTACGCCTTCATAATCCAGAATGTAGCGCAATGATAATTTAGCTCATGACATGGTGGCTGTTCACGAGTATCAAAAGATAATAGTAGAATACTTGAAAACTCATTTCAGGCCAAGTAAAATCTATTATTTCACTGGTGGTACAGGGCAACATTTCAAAAATAGGAGTAGCTTTGTTAATCTCCAAGCCCATGAAGAAGATTTTGGTATCCAAGCTAAATGGCACTTCCATGGAACATCTCATGGTAAGGGTGCATGTGATGGTATAGGAGCGAATATAAAGAGACAAGCAGTACGTTCAAGCTTACAATGTTCTCCGAAACATCACATGCTCACTCTCCATGCTTTGTTTCAGTAGGCAAACAGTAACTGTAAGGAAACCGAAATTTTTTTCAGCAGCAAAGAAAATCATGCCTTAGCCACCGAGTGACTGAAAACCAGATTTGACAAAGCTGTCATGATGCCACATACATTACAGTACCACGCTTTCATTACCACTCAAGACGGAAAACTTCAACTCAAGAAGTTTTCGTCCTCTGAGAAATACGACATCTTCTCGAATGGCAAAAAACAAAAACCGCAAAAGAAGCCTGCAAAGAAAACAACTGTTGAAACTATCACCAAAAAATCGAACAGAAAGACAGATAATATTACCATGTAATATTACTTAACTTAAAAAACTGGCACTAAAGCGTTGCACAACGATCCTCGGCGTGAGCGCACTAGGGAAAATCGCGCGCCACCCGCCCTATCACGGCATCTTGTTTACGTATCGTTCTATTACTCAAAGACAAATTAATTTGCCACTCTGAAAAATGGAGGTCTTATAGGAAAAAATCTCAGCTTTCGTTTAAAAATATTTTGAAGAAAAAAAATTGCCCAAGTTTGAAAATAAGTCAATTTATTTTTGATTTTCAAAAATTTGGGTCAAATTTTGATTTTTTTCAAAAATCGTTATTACCACCAGAAATTTTATGAAAAATTCTATCGAAAACATTTCAAGTGAAATTTTGTTTAAGGCAATAGGACAAAAGTTACAAACGTTTGAAAGTAAGGCTTTGCTCAAAAAACCCAAAAATTGTACCCCCTCCACTTTGATAAATAATTATCAAAATAAATTAAATTTTGGTGTGAGGAGTACTATCTAGTAGGACTACAATTGGGCCAATTTTTAGCCTGATCAGACAACTTTCGTTTTCGAGGTGGGTACACTTCAGAAATTATGCCCCTATAGTGTATTGAAGAATAGAATAGAAATGGATATAAATTATGATTCAACATAATAATAATGGAGTGCATTACAATTATTTCTACATCATAAAAAGAATTGCTAATTTATTTTTATTTTTATTTACAAATTTGAAGTGCTTTAAAATTTGGTTGACATGGCAATTTTAAATGAATGTATGCTAATGGCGTTGTGATGCAGACACGTCGGCGAACCGGCAAAACGCTCATATTGAGCGGACGGAACGACTCAAGGATGGCTTGAAGGACTGCTACGATGCCAACATTACCCCTGTTCGCGGAGGCTTTATGGCGCGTATGCACACTCTGTGGTGTCAGAAACACCCAAAGCTTCAGTATGTTTCGCCTTTCTCTCGCAACCTGGACATGAATGCAAAACGCTTCCCCAACCGCTACATGGACAAGCCGCAGAAAAAGAGGAGGAAGCGACATTAAGACTAACCGCGGCAAGCAGGCACCCCCTGAGAGATGATAGCGATTTCAGAACAAGGAGGAACATTAACATCCAGGTTCCTACTAAGCACCAAGATCTGACTGAAATGGATGCCTCCCTTTGTGAGGATATCTCAGATGGGTCCGACCTCTACACCATCAATTTTTCGGTTTATGGTGCCTCCAGTGTTCAGTGTGTAATTGACTGCATAACATCTGATTGGCCGTTTACCGAAAGAGTCCGAAAGTTCGCCCAGGAACTTAGGATCTACTATCACATGCTTAACAAGTCAAAGCTACTATAATCAAGCAGCACATTGTTGTCGGAATACGGGTTTTATATGACGCAAGGAAGAGAATACAGAAGAGAGAGGGGTGGGTCAGGGACAATCAACAGTTTCTCGCTTACCAATCGCGCTTCTTCAGCGATTTCCCTGTTTCTGTCAAAAATGCACCCAAGCCCGACGAGGTAGAGACTGTTTGGAGAGAGGTATACAATATCCTGAAAAAACTGAAAAACTGAAGTTGAAAGAAGATACTAATAATATTATCCGCTTCAAGAAGTTTTACGACAACCTCATAACATATGAGTAGGAATGTCCATCAATCACTGCCGAAGATGTGAAAAAAGCACTTAGGGGCACAAAGAACTTTTCCGCTGTAGGACCAGATGTTATCAAGAACTTGTGGTGGAAGAAGTTTACTTCTACACACCAACGTCTGGCCCGTATATTCACCTTATACTCAAAGTCGAAGACGCCCATCCCGCAGTGGCTGATGTTAGAACGCACTATACTCCTACCGAAAAAAGGCGAAACGTCCAACCCAGAGAATTACAGGCCAATAACTAGTTTGAACAAGCTGTATAAGGTCTTTACAACTGTCCTAAATGACAAGATTTTACGAAGAATTGAATCTGTGTGGAGAGATACGTACGAACAACGTGGCTCGAAAAAAGGTGTAGCAGGCTGCCAAGAGAACATGCTAATTGACAGGTGCGCCTGGAAAGACGCAGCAACCCATTAGCACGTACTGTGAATGGCCTGGATTGACTACCGGAAAGCTTTCGATTCAACCTCTCATAGACTTATCATCTGTCTGTTGAGAAGCTTGACAAGGTTCATCCACACATAGTAAGATGCATAAAGAGATTGATGCCCCTTTGGAAAACGAGATTTACTATCTCATCTGGAAATTATCGTGCCACAACGAACAATGTCACCTTCCAGAGGGGCGTCTTTCACGGTGATACCGTGAGTCCTCTGTTCTTTTGCATCACACTTCTGCCTCTATCTCTCGCACAACGCAATTCTCCTGAATCTGCGGCGACACTAATCATCGCGAGCATAAGGTCACTCATGTATTTTATATGGATGACCTGAAGATCTATGCTTCTGGTGCAAGCAAACTTCAAGTTGCTTAAAAAATCGTCAAGTGGTACACAGGAGAAATTAGTATGGACTGTGGCGACACTAATCATGGCGAGCATAAGGTCACTCATGTATTTTATATGGATGACCTGAAGATCTATGCTTCTGGCGCAAGCAAACTTCAACTTGCTTTAAATATCGTCAATGGGTACACAGGAGAGATTGGTGTGGACTTTGGATTGGACAAGTGTGCCAAGATTGTTCTGAAGAAAGGAAAGATTACTGGCGTTCCCGAGGACCCTGAGCTTGTGAATTTAAGTCTTATTAGACATCTTGACACTGTAGAGACCTATAGATACCTGTGCGTGCCTCGAAGCCGCATTCGGGACGTAACATCAGTGAGGGAATCTCTCTGAAGCAGATACAAGCATCTTCTTCGACAGATTTGGTCTTCAAGTCTGTCGGCGTTAAACAAGATATCTGCGACTGACATACTTGCCGTCTCGGTTCTACTCTACACGTTTGGGGTGGTTCAATGGAAAAAGAACGAGCTTTACGGCCGTCGATATCGCCACGCGTAAGATCATGCTTATGCATAAGAGCTTGCATATCAATTCTTCCGTTCCGCGATTATACATCTCACGCCGTCAAGGCTGACGCGGACTTCTGAATCTCTAATGTCATCTTACATCGTTGCAAGTGGCAGAGATTCCCTCCTAAAAATGGTCAGAAAAAAACGAGATGATTGGCAAAGGAGCATTCATGTAAAAAGTCGCGGAGCAGGTGGCCGAGACCCTTGTCCTGAATTTTAACGTCAGAAGTGAGGAAAGTGCATTACTCCATCTAGATGCCTCACTTATAAAAGCCGAAGTAAAGAAAGCAGAGGTTAAAAAAATTCCGCCAACTGCTACGCGACAAGAAAATGCACGAAAACTTTCACAGAAATGTAGAAGATCAGTCCTTGTCGAAGGAGCAAACATTTGCTTTCCTCAGATTATAAGAACCCGCTCCCGGCGAAATCGCGGTAAAATTTCAGCTGTAGCCACATGTCACGACCGTGAGATAGGTGGTTACAGTCTGCGATAGACTCAATACGATGATCCGTCAACAGTCTCGTGCAGGGATGTTTTTCAGGCTATTAACTAGTGAAAGCTTGGCACCTCCAAGAGCACCGATGATCAGGACGACTAGCTTAATAGAATATGCCGGGTATAGCCGTCGCAACTCCCTTATAAGGTCTTTATACCTCTCTTTTCATTCTCCTTGGCTGTGATGTTTTTGTTAGCTGGTGGCGAAAATTCGATAACGAACATGGTCCGTTTCTCGAAGTTAAGAAGAAATATGTCAGGGCTCGAGTGTGCAACAGAAATCATTGTCGAGAATATGAAGTTCCAGTATATGCAGCACTTCTGATTTTCGACAATTGACTCTATTTCCCTAGGAGCTTTTGGCGGAACGGTATTAGGGCTAATGCCGTAAAAGTGACAGAGATGGTAATAAAGCACTCTTAGTGCCGCATTGTGCCTTTGGATGTACGTCGTTCCCACTATCATTGGGAATATCTTGGCTCAAAATGTGGCGATGGTATGCTAATGTGGAAATGACACCGTCTTGACACGCCAAAATCAAACCCTCCATGCCCGACTTCAGTCGGGGTGATTTATAGAAAGCAAACGTTAGCGCATACGACATCGACCGATACTTCACATTTCTGTGGAAAATGCCTTGCATCCTCTTGTCGAGGAGCTGCTCACGGAAGTTTTTCTCTTGTGCTTTCTTGATGTGGGCCTTCAGGAGTGAGTACTCGAGGTGGATAATATTTGATGCATTTTGCTCACCCCTGATATTGAAGTCAAGGCCTAGTGTTTCATAAGCCTCCTCCTCTTTAAGAAGAGGGTCTCGTCCTTTTACGACTATATGTACTGTACCCAGAATAATCCTGTTGTGAAGACATTGAAGATTCAGTATTCCGCGACCACCTTGGCGACGTGAGATGTAGAGTCGCGGAACAGAAGACTTAAGGTGCATGTTTTTGTTCATGTGCATATCCTTTCGTGACCGGATATCGAGGGATCTGAGCTCGTTTTTTGTCCATAGAATCACTCCAAATTAATAGAGTATTACCGGGACAGCAAGTTTGTTCGTTGCAGATACCTTGTTCCTCGCCGACAATTCGGAAGACAAAATCTGTCGGATGAGACGTTTGTATCTGCATCGGAGAGTATCCTTTATAGATTTTACGTCCTGAATGCGGCTCTGTGGCACGCCAAGGTCCCTAGAGCTAGATCTAGTTGCTCTTTATTTTTAGCATAGATCTTAAGATCATCCATGTAAAATACATGAGTGACCTTATGCTTTCGATTTCCAGGTTTGCTGCAGAAGTACCCTTCGGAATGGTGAAGTGCGAGAGATAATGGCAATAATGTGAGGCAAAAGAGGAGTTGGCTCATAGTGTCGCCCTGAAAGACACCTCTCTGAAATGTGACGGTGTTAATTGTCACACGATGTTTTCCAGATGAGATAGTAAATCTGGTTTTCCAAAGCGACGTCAATCCCTCTATGCACCTCACGATGTGTGGATGAACCTTTAAGCTTTCCAACCGACAGATGATAAGTCTACGGGTGGTTGAATTGAAAGCTTTCCGGTAGTGAATCCAGGCCATCGATAGGTAGCGCTAGTAGGATTCTGCGTCTTTGCACACACATCTATCGATGAGCAGGTTCTCCTGACATCCTGCTACGCCTTTCTTTGAGCCGCGTTGTTCGTAAATCTGGCGCCACACAGGTCCGCTTTTCCAAACAATCCTAGATTTTAGAATAGCTGTAAAGATCTCATACAGTGTGTTCAGACAAGTTATTGACCTGTAATTCTTAGGGTCGGCTAAGTTGCCTGTCTCCGACAGAAGCACTGTGCGCCCTTCCACCAACCACTCCGGAATAGGCTCTTCCGACTTTAGATATGAGGTGAAAATTTGGGCCAGATGCTGGTGGGTTGAATGAAAGTTCTTCGACCAGAAGGTCTTGCTACCATCTGGTCCCGGAGCGGAATAATTCTTCATGGCTCTTAATACTTTTTTGACTTCCTCGGTAGTGATAGGTGGGCCTTCCGCCTCAGGTGTTATGAGGGCACGGCACACAGCTCCTTGTAGCTATTTATATTCTCGGAGTCTTCTTTCAGTGGATGCTGGACTTCGTAGACTTTCTCCAAAATGCTTCGACCTCATCTGGTATGGGCGAGTGGTCGACAGTAACTGGATGATCTTGAAAGAGTAGAGATGGGTTAGGGAAAACCTGTTCATTTTCTCTGAATCATCTCTCCCTCCGCTCTAGACTTCTCCTAGCGTCAGATAGTACCCGTATTCTGTCAACAATATGCTGCCTGGTGGTCAGCAGCTTTGACTTGTTGAGTGTGTGATGGCGGATTCGCAGTTCGCGCGCGAACTGTCGAACCTTGGCAGTGAAATTCCTGTCAGATGTTATGTAGTCAATCACACACTGAATGCGAGACGCGTATTGTCTTGCCCAGCCTATCTTTGTGCTGAATTGATGCATTCGTCTTTTGGTCTTATGATCAACCGTTGATTTTTTTTCACGGTTTGCATCAGCCAAAGTTCTCGCTGTATTATACACACCACAATTGATAGTCCAGAGGTGGAATTCTTCGGAAAAATCTCCACGAAGTCCATCATATAGTTCAGCCAAATCTTTGGGCTTGAGAGAAACCTGGCTGTTGATGTTTCTCCGGTTCCTGAAGCATCGCTCTTTCTATATTGCTCGCCTGCCTGCGGTTGGTCTCAGTGTCGCCTGTCTTTCTGTGTTGACGGCTTGTTTAGACTGCGGTAAAGTAGGCGCTCCGCTTACATAACCGCTTTTCCGGAGTTCCTCGGCACGGTTTCGCAGACCTTGATGCGAAAAGTGCGAGAACTCTGGGTGTTTCTCGCAACACAGAGCATGCAGTCGTGCCATGTAACCTTCTTGTTTAGGGGCCATACTGGTACCGTAGCACTCCAGCAGGTCGCCCTAGAGTCTATCCATCCACCTAAAAGTATTTAGATTCTGCCGGTCTATCGCATTGACTCTGTCTTGATTGGCTACCCCAACTCTAGGGTAGTTGCATTGTTGTCTGACCCATTGTCGGGAGCCCTGCATGTTCGATTGTTTTGAACCACACTTACTACAACTATGTTTGGTGTTATTATTGTTGTTCTCACGAGGAGCTAGGGAAAGGGGTTTCTTCCATACTTGTAGAGCCCGCATGCAAGGATAGGGCTGCATACCCTGAGAGGTCGCCCGTGTCCCGGAGTCACCATTTGAGACACCTCGCTTTCGGCACGGTTGTTACGCCTCCGCTTGGGAATTAATTCCTTCCGGATATTTTTGGTACAGTCGTTGCAGCTCCCTTTTAAGGTCTTGATACCTACCTATTTCTGTACCTCGGTGTGGAACTACTTATTCAGATATTGGAAAATAATGTACAAATTTTATTTTTTATGCTTTAATATTTGTTCTTCATTTTGCACTAATTTTTAATGTCAGCTACCCTGGAAAATGTATCATTTCAATAAATTTATATTATTATAATTCAGAATATGCATTGATATTGAAAGAGACGTATTTTCGTTTTTATCATTTAAAGAAGTGTGCATCCTATAAAAAAACTAATTTTGCTATTAAATATTTTTTTTCACCTTGTGTCGTTGTTCCAAAAACTTCATCTGTTTATTTTGAAAGTTATTTTTTACGATTTAAACACAATATATGTATGCTATCACAAAATAATTAATGACAAATTTGTAGATCTTTTTTGGATGAAGAACTTTTGTTTTTTAATTTTTTTCGTACCTTATGTCATTTTTCCGCTATTTTTAAATATTTTTTTCGTAGCTTGTGTCGTTTGTACAAAAATTTATTTATTTTTATTTTTAATGTTGTTTTTTACGAATAAAACAAAAACTACGCGTTCAATCAAAAAAACCTTCGCATCTTGCATAGTTCGACTGCAAAATAAAATTATTGATTTTTCATTTGCTCATATCTCATTATCTCATAGTGGAAATGCAACGAGTTATAATTATGTTAAAGCATAATAAAAATGTTCTTTGAGTGCTAATAATATATAAAGAATTAAAATTATCATTGCATCATAATGGAAATGCATCGAGTTAAAATTATGATAAGGCATAATAAAAATGAACAATAGTGATGACAATGTACAAGGTGTCCCAGACTCAAGTGTCCGGACTTATATATCTGTATACAAATAAAAAAAATGAATCGAAAATTCCGTTTCCAAAAATCAGTTGAAGTTTTAGCTTTTGAGTTATAAAATATCTAATCTGGACTAATCAGGAGCGCGTTATAAACAGTCGGGTGTGCGTAAGTGGGAGTCCAATGCAGTGTAGTGACCGCCGTTCAACCCACCTCGGCGTTCGCTTCAATAACATTGCGTTGGACTCCTGCTCAAGCACGCACCTCTGTTTATACCGCACTCCTGATATATATATATATATATATATATATATATTTATTTTTATACAGCCATATAAGTCCGGACACTTGAGTCTGGAACACCCTGTATAAGGAATTAAAATTATCATGTCATCTTAATGAAAGTGCAACAAGTTAAAATTGTGTTAAAGCATAATAAAAATGAACTAGAGTGCTAATAATATATAACGAATTAAAATTATCATGTCATCGTAATGGAAAGGCATCGAGTTAACATTTTTATAAAGCCTACGAAAAATGAACCGTAGTGGTAATAATATATAATGAATTAAAATTATCATGTCGACATAATGGAAATGCATCAAATTAAAACTATGTCATAGCATAATAAAAATGAACCATAGTAGTGACAATAACGAATTGAAATTATCATGTCGACACAAAGGAAATGTTATGCATTCAAATTGATAAGCATAAAAAAATATACTGCTGAATTAAAGGATACAAAATAAATTAATTTTTTTAATATTCTAACTTAATAATAATGAATCGATTTAGAATTATGTCGAGACATAAAAATAATTGTCGATTATTAGACATCATATTAATATTCCATAAGAAAAATAAGCTTAAGTTTTTTTATATTTGCGTAAAGCATAACAGTACTTGTTTGGAAAATAAATGGCACCAATTTTAGCACTTGTCATACGAAGATAAATATGATTATGCTAAATTATAAAATAAAGCAATTAAATTTATATCTACGCATAATAATAATGGCAATGATTCTCCTATCCTCTCAATGCATTCGCAATTTATTTTATCATGAACCATAATTTTTATTAATTTTTTTATGTTTTGACATAGTAAGAATGTTTTCAAAAAAGTTTATGAATAGAGAAGCTGAATTTCTTTTCTGTTCTTCATTCTGGTTATTATTTAAAAGTAAAACGGTTTGTCATACTCACCTTTCGGCTCCGCTTCGCCTCGCCTTCGAGATCTGCTGGGCCTTCACACTCGCAGTGAACAAACCGCCCAATTGCCCTCTTGTATCAAAATATACTATTCCAGCACGGGTTATACGTGCGGTAAGTGACACCAACCGAGATGATCGTAGATATGATCAGTTGATCCTTCTGACACTTTCAGACTGATTGTGAGTAGTGATTGGACAAACCCAAAGCAATAAGTTACCATAAATTACTGAAAAATTATCGACAATTTGGAAATGTTTGATTTTATTGTTCCTCAAATAGAAAATTCCGTGTATTTGTTACAGAAAATATCGTGTGTAACAGGTGTGTATAGTAGGCAGTTATATCTCTTGTGATGTTTGCAATACTAGCCGTACATCAATTTCACACTTATTTGGAACTGTCTACTTTCCGCGCTTATTGCACAATATATTGTTGAACTTTGATATCGTTGCCGGATTTAAATATGTGACGTTACGTGGAGAAAAAGCCCTGACGGAGTTGAGGCAAATTTTACAGGAGGATCGATTCAAAAAACGGTTGAACTCTGGTAGTCGATGGATGGGGGGGACGGGGGACAGTATTCGGAATCGAGCCCCTCCACTAAGAGAACAAGTGTATTTTTTTTTTAATTTAGAAAAAAATATGTTTCAGGCATTTTTAGTCTATGCGAATGGATTTCTATCAAATGCTGGAAATTATAAGTCGTTCGGTGACAGCAAAATAATCCCAAACATGCCCAAAAACAAATTCGAAGACATAGTGAAAGCATCTGCTGCTTATAAACAGCAACCCATAAATTTGCAGTCTATTTGGGATAAAATAAAAGATCTAACTTTCTCAGTAGAAGGAAAACTCAAAACATTGGGACTAGGAGACAAGGGTATAACGACCTATTTTTCTTCAAATTGCACAGCAAACGATGCAGATCTCGTTAACGAATTTATGCAGCAAAAAGGACTGGAGTCCTATAATGCACGGTGCTTTAAGACATCAGAAGATTGTATTGACGTTTATGAAATCAGATTAGCATCTATAGATCTTGGCGTAGATCCAAAAGTAACTCTGCCTGAAGAGACTTTCAAAGGTAACTTCCTTGTATTAGTTATAGAAGTTTGTAAAGTTTATAAAGTTTAAAATCATTCAAATGATGTTCAGGTCGCCTCGAAGTCGACTCGACTCGAAGTTTCACGTTTTCTTGTACATTCCTAGTAAATATGGAAGTTAATTTAAATCACTTTGCTTACTTTTTTGAATTAAAGTACTGAATAGAAGAAAATAAGTCTTCATACTTTACTAGCATACATTCAGTATACGCTTGACGAGGTCAAGCGATCACTCAGGGCTTTTTTAAAGAGAAGAATTATTTTTTCAGTCTTCATCCAGAAATTTTTCAGTTTGCAACGTTTTCAATTTCTGAGTATCGTCTAATTATTATAAATCTACGTATTTGAAATTATTTAAACATTGAAGATAATTTATAAAGCTTCAGTCCGAAAATTAAAATTGTTTAACTGTTAAGGTTTTCGATTAGGAACAGAACAATTATAAATTATTGCAATTTTCAACCGTTAATTTTGAACAGATTTAGAATTATTTATTCTTGAAGTTTTTCAGTCAATAATTATTCAATCTTAAATATCATTTGCAGGTAAAGGATTTTATAATGGTGCATTGTAAACTAAATGATTTTCAAATTGAACTCAGTAAAATTGCAAAATTTTATGTGATGTCAAGTTATTGACTTTTAAAGCGATTAGAAAGATGTTTCTACTAAAACTGGTTATTTCCCAGATTCCAGGTCTAGTGGCTAGCCTACTTTAAACTTCAAACCGAGGGGCTGTGCACTGAGATTTAATGGGATTGAATATATAATATAATATTGTTTAGGCTCGAATGTAACCCCAAATGCAAATATCAATGTAAATGCCTAAAAGTGTAGAATAAGATTATGAGAGATTGAAGATGGGTTCATGAAATATATGTCTAATTAAATAATGTTTCCAACGTTTCCCAATTTTATTTTACAATCCATGGTCGCCGCGACCTAGTATCACCTGATGAAAGCGATTACAAGGGGTTGCACGTCGACTCGAAAATGGGCGCATTTCCTTTGGAATCTTTCGCATTCTTTCGACCCTTCCTCGCACTCCCTGCCACCTCTTGCAATCTTATTGATGGATTTCTCAGTGCACAGCCCCTCGCTTCAAATATAATTAGTCAAATTTTATAGCAGGGATGTCCACGGAAAGAGCAAAGAGCGATATCTGTCACTGGTCAAACCCCTCTCTTTCCGCCTTATGCAGAGAGCGAACGATCGTGCGAGGAAAGGCACGAAGAAGGAGAAGAGAAGCAAGTCAGGGAACTATCTGTGGACATCCCTGCTTTATAGATTCACTAGTACGCGTTTTTTGTAAATCATTTAAAAGGAATATGTTCTTAAAATCTTCATCAAACGGTAAAATAGTTTACTGAAGAGATGATAAAATCATTTTTTTCAACAGGAGCGAAATTTAAAGTAACGAGAGGAGACTACAGTACATTGCTAATGCTAGTCGTCGAAAACCTTGAAAAGGCGCAGGAATATGCAGCAAACGACATTGAAAAAAACATGCTAAAGAGTTACATCCTCCACTTCAAAAGTGGTTCCCTTGACGAGCACAAAAATGGTTCTCGATTTTGGATCAAAGACAAATCACCAGTTATAGAGACTTACATCGGTTTCATTGAGAATTACAGAGATCCAGCTGGTCAACGTGGAGAATTTGAAGGTTTCGTGGCAATGGTAAATAAGCAGATGTCTCAAAAGTTCTCTGATCTAGTAAACAAAGCAGAGGAACTTTTACCTAGGCTGCCTTGGAGTCAAGACTTCGAGAAAGACGAATTTCTAAGACCTGATTTCACTTCCTTGGATGTACTCACCTTCGGTGGGTCAGGAATTCCATCTGGAATAAACATTCCAAACTACGACGAAATTAGGCAGTCGGAAGGTTTCAAGAATGTCTCCTTAGGAAACGTCATTCCTGCCAATATGAAGGTAGATGTGTTGCCATTCTTGTCTGATGAAGATCAGCTACTGATGAATAAGTATCGAGTCCTGAGTTTCGAAGTTCAAGTCGGTCTCCACGAACTCCTCGGCCATGGAAGTGGAAAATTGTTAAGGAAAGTAGATGCGGAATCTTTTAATTTTGATCAAAACAAGGTGATAAATCCACTCACGGGGAAACCAATCGAGAAATACTTCCTGAAAGGGGAAACTTATGATTCGATATTCGGTTCCATGGGCTCAAGCTATGAAGAATGCAGAGCCGAAGCGGTTGGACTTTATTTGAGTCTGGACAAAGATGTCCTGAAGATCTTCGGTCATTCGGAGAAGGAGGCTGATGACATCATCTACGTAAATTGGCTTTCACTAATATGGGCTGGCTGCGCCAAGGCTCTTGAAATGTATGAGCCGTCAACGAAGGCATGGCTGCAATCGCACTCACAAGCAAGATATGTCCTTATGAGAGTGTGCCTGGAAGCTGGTGAAGACTTTGTGAAAATTGAGGAAACAGAGCCAGGAAATAATTTGAGGTTAACGGTTAATAGAAGTAAACTTGATACAGTTGGCAGGAGAGCGGTGGGCGAGTTTTTGAAAAAGCTGCAGATTTACAAGAGTACTGCAGATTACGAAGAGGCTAAGAAAATGTACGATAAATACAGTGATGTACCTGAGTCTGGTCCGCAGCCATGGGCAAAATGGAGGGATATAGTTCTGGCGCATAAACAACCCAGGAAAATATTTGTGCAGTCAAATACGATAGTCGATGGTAAGTTGAATTGACAAATTTTTGGTACTTTACTATTAGCGAATACTTGAAGACATGAGAATGACAACTGGATAATTACCATATGAGCCTGACACTTTGTACCATTTAAAATAACGTATTCTAGAGGCCAACATCAAATGGTCCTTATCCAGTTGTCATTCTCATGTATTCACTTGTAGTTTAGGATGAAATAAAACCATCTTTGTTATTTTAAAATTAGGTTCATAGTTTATCGGAAATACTACTGAATCCTTTGAATCCTTTAAAAACCCCTTGAAATCTCTAACTATGTTTTTAGCCTAGGATAAATAAAACATATGTGACTTTAAAATCGTTAATGCATTATGACATGGGCTTTCACATTCTCTGCAAAAAGTTAGTGTGAAAGTTATATACTTAATGTGCATGTGTAAAAATTATCAATTGTATACGTTGCATATTTTGGCTAAGTTTGTACTCTATATAATGCAGGAGCCGTGGATACAGAATTCGGTTTCGCTCAAAATTCCAGACCATCGGAACCCGGTTCCGGAGATTAGAAATCTCTAGAACGTTAGATTCGCGCACTACGTTGTGAACAAACAAAAAAATAAAATTTTTATTTGCTCAAAAACTTGACGTGATACAAAGATTTCGCTTTTAGATTCAGATTCAGCGTCCAAAAAAACACGGGATACAAGTAACAATTTTGTTTTGTGGTCCTGTGTAATGCTATTCCTACGGTAAATCTAGATGTTTTTTCAGATTTTTTTTTGGCGGTGCTGCAAAAAATTGCGATTGTCCGCCAATCTCTGAGCGTCCTGGTTTTTACTTTCGCGTAGGTTTAGAGTCGTTTTTTAGAGGAAGGGAGAATACATATACGCACGAGAGTGTGGGATTCGACCGAAGTAAACGTCACTAAACTCACCTCTTTCTTCACCAGACAGTGACCCTGGAATTCGCGTTAACACTACTTCAGGGTCACTGCTTATAGGCGCCGTACGTCGTCCTTCGCGTCCTCCTTTGTGCCGAATTGTCTTGCGTTGCGGTTTCTTAGGCTTCCTTTTCGGGGCTGCCTCGCTGAAAGCCGTAGTTCTCATTGTCCCCGAAAAATTATCGGTACGGGGTTTGTCCTCCTTCGCGGTGCAGAAGAAGCATTGTAGCGTGCAAGTGCACTCCGCAGCTCTATGACTCTCGTTGCTGCACCTCCAACAGCTCCTGATTCCAGGGCATATTCTAACGGGTAGTTCTGCCGAATTTTGCAACTCTAAAAAAAAAATGGGCAGTTCTAAAAGTAGAAATGGGCAGTTGCTGAAAAGAAGGAAGATGGAAAAATATGAAGGCGGGAAAGAAAAATTAAGGCAAAAAAGAGAGAAAAGGAAGCGTAGAGAAACGAGATCGAGGAAAAGAAAAATAGTGGGAGGTTGAAATTATTTACGAAACAATATATTTCAATGTACATGTCGTTTTATACTAAATCATATTTACAATATAATACAACGTCATGATAATGAGAAAAACGGCATTCGGGTAGTTCTAAAATTTCCTTAGAATATGCCCTACCTGATTCTTCCAAGGACCCTGGCACTTTGCTGTCAGATGTCTAAAGCCTGGACAGCGGTAACATCTGGTGGTCTGCACCTTCTTCTGTACTCGGCAGGACACCCACCCGATCTTAACGTGTCCTGTTCGGAGCAGCCTGGCAGCCATCTTCTCGGCTCATTCCCACGTACGCCTTCGAGCTTTCCTTGAAAACTTTCTTGTAAACTTATGTCAGGAATTCTGATGAGATCCGCTTCTTCGTGGCTGATTCAGACTCGTTAACCTCCGCGAAATTCATGGTGGGCTCTCTCGTTCTCTTCCAGAAGACCGATGCGGGAGTTGTCTTGGCTTTGTTTGCCGTCTGGGTCCCCTTGCTGGTTACGTCATTCGTTGTGGTTGCCTGTTTCGCAACCCGGCTCTTTTCGAGCGTGGTGTCAAGGCTGTATGCGAAGGGGTTGAACCGCCTCGTCACGATTTTTGTGTTCGCTTTCTAAAGTAGAAGCGCGTTTCGCACATCAGCAACTCCGTCCCTTATGGGTAGGAACCTATTTTTCTGCGACAAGCAGAACTCCTCCATTCCTTCGATGATGTGCTCCAGCTTTTTTATAAATATGAACTGATAACTTATGGCCCTAAAGTAATTCGAAAGCTGTTGAGGGTCATGGATTGTCAGAAAGGGAAGGTGAGTTTAGTGAGTAGTGACTTCGTTTCGGTACCACACTGTTCACACTCCGTGTGTAATAGCATATTGAGCAACGAGTGCTTCGCTCGTACGCCCAACCTCGCACTCATGGGCAATCGGTGGCCCCGCAAGAGTTACTCATACTATTTTTTTATAAGTGCGTAACAAGGGGTTCGGGGGCGAAGCTCGCCGACAGAAGAAAAGCATCTACTGATTTATAGGTTATGTAGTTATCAAAAAGATAAGAGACTGAGGTTTCCCCAAGTTTCTGCAGATTCTTTTTAATACCAAGAAATGGCGGCAGTGTCCAGTGACCCCAACTTTGGCATGTGGAGGTACTGCGCTCGCGCTAGCTATGCGTAAGAGGAACACGGCGCGGCTTATTATTGCTATGGGAACGGGTTTTTGCGTCGTGTTCCTCTTAGCGTCGAAGCGCAAGCGCAGTACGTCTACAAACCAAGTTGGGATCACTGGCAGCGTGGAGAATTTAGAATTTAGCATTTTGCAATTGCTAAACAGTCGTGCAATGTAGCATTTCTTACACCGTATAAAAAATACTGCATATTTGTGTAGTCTCTATGTTTGGGATGAAGCCCACTGTGATCTGGACAGCGGATTTACGTACGGGACGAATTGCGCAATGTTGAAAGATGACGAAATGATATTTTTTGAGCTTGTGGTAAAGCTATTAATCTGTGGGCAAAATAGTATAAGTTGAAGTTATAGGTATTGAAAAAATCTACAATTTTGTGGGTCGAGCGTGGAGAATGCATCAATTGTTTACGTGAAAAGTAAGAAAAACCAGCTAAAATGACCTTTCTTACAATATACCGGTTATTTTTGCAACAATGTGTGCAAAATTTGAGTTCAAAATAATAAATTGTTTTGGAAAAAAAGCTTTTTGCTCTTAAAACACTAACTGTTTTTCAACTGAATTATGTACCCAGGAAGCGGTCGCAAAGCAATAAAAGTGGACGATTTTAAATCCCAAAGAGTCTGTGCACTCAAGTTGCAGTCTATGGTCAAAATCGATGCCTTCTTTCCTTCTCCATTTAGCGCTTCCTTCATTCTCTTGGTCACCTTATTTTCCCAAAATGTCCCCTTCACAGTTTTTTCAGGCTCAGGTCTATAATAATTATTTCACTCTATTTTATATAAATACAATGCTATTAAATACTACAAATAGTCGTGAAATCAAAAATATTTTATTTACAGTTTTATTTTTTTATAGTGTGTTGTATGGCGTTAGATGTGTAGAATAACTCTAATCTAGTTACGAAACCGACTTCTAACATTAAAATTTTATCAATAAGAGATTGTTCTTTTTCTATAATTTCTCTTCTCCTTTTTACAATGCTTTTTATTTTTATGTAGGCTCCCCTTTGGACTTCTAGCAAAAGCTTGGACCAAATTATAAACGTTTGGTTAAGCATTTCTAAACATAGCGTTCAATTTCGAATGATAAGTCTCAAAAAAAAGTTTTTCAAAAAAGGACCTATTTATGATTTTTCGTCTTTGTCTTTATTACGTAATCCAAACTCTTGAACTTTTTTCCTCAGAGTCATTTAAAAGCTACCACTTGTTTTTCGTGTCTTTTTCACATAACTTCATGAAGAACAAATTTAAAAAAAAAAACTTCTAAAAATGCAAGTAGGCTGTTATTGCATGCAGCTGCTCAATTATTGTAGATTTACTTTTCAACTTAGAGAGCTCACAATTGTAGAAAGTGTAGATGAAGCCTTATACTAATTGTAATAATATTGTGAAATAAATGAGTTGTCAATTCACTGTTTATAATTGCGGTTGATTGTTATTTATAGACAACATCTCTCGCAATGTATGACGATAGAGTGGAGAACGCCTCCCCCGCCTGGCAGGCGCGCACGCTGAAATTGAATTCGCGCGTTCAAAATGCAGCAACTTGAAAAATTTAAGTGTATTTTTTTATTCTAACTACCTTATTAAGTAATTAAGTAATTTTTCGATTTAATGTGAACTGTAATTTATTGTTAT
Organism: Andricus curvator; assembly: GCA_932195095.1. Taxonomy (NCBI): domain Eukaryota; kingdom Metazoa; phylum Arthropoda; class Insecta; order Hymenoptera; family Cynipidae; genus Andricus; species Andricus curvator. The sequence continues at coordinate 315,799 of CAKNYM010051865.1, read as the reverse complement.
AAACTTTCTTAATGTATGTTGAAAAAAATTGTTGGTAACACTTTACATACTTAAGTTATTATAAACAAGCATTCCTGCATTTCAAAAGTATCTCACAAAATGCAGATTTTGCCAATTTTAATATCCTAAAATTTCGTTTTAACATACTACACGATGTTCGCAATGTCGCTTCTTACAAAGGGGAAGCTACAACCTTTGGAATTTTATTTTGGGCTCCATACTCCTCCCAATAATAGGTCATTATCAAACATGTATAATGCTACAGTAATAATATGCGCTTTTCAACCATTCTCGAGAAAAAGTGTTTTAAAAAATGTAGGCACATTTCATGGACCGCGATGCGAAAGTTTCAAGTTACAGTTAGATCAGGCAGTAGCGCTCCTAGTTTGTAACCGGAAAATCTGGGCTAGATTCCTGCTGCCGGTATTTTCCCCCGATTGATTTTTCATTCAAAATCTTTTGTATTGCAATTTGCTATTAAATTTATTTGTATCAAGGCAAAATATTCATTTTATAACCATTTTTTTAATATAAAAAAATTGGGGCTTCAAACTTTACCACTTTTACTTCAAGAAAAGTTTTTTTTAAAGAAAATTCTCATTTTTGCCATTCAATTAAACGTTTATATTTTGGTTGTTATTATTTTCATATGAGATAAAAATAAAATATATAAAAATAGTATAATAAGAAGAAAATAAATATTCAAATATGAAGAAATAGAAAAATGAAAAAATTTAAAAGTATAATATAAATAAGACATATTCTATTCTTCTTATTATTATAATATTCATATTTTGAAATTAGAGTAATGAGTGATGTTTTTTTAACCAAAAATTGTATAAGGAATCAGAATTTGTCAAGGATGTCACCGCAATGTCTTATCCTTGTAATATTTGCTTCGAAAGTGATAAAGGTTGAAAAAAAAGTTATTGTATATAAAAAATGGTTTAAAAATCTATATTTTGTCTTAATTTAAATAAGTTTTGTAATTACACCAAACCCCCGGTTTAAGAACAGTGTCTGGGGTAGCCTGTAAATAGCCTTGAACCTATATCAGGGGAAGCCAAACGTAAACAGTCAGGGCCGTGTGAACCATTTCTGTTGGATTTTTTTTTGTAATAAAAAATATTTGCTTAATTTTCTCCATTTTGTTCTTTAATTCATATAATAATTTTAACTTTACGAGAAACTACAATGTCAGCAATCCGTTACACATGAAAATAATGTTTTTCCTGCTTACTTACTTTAAACGTTTGCGGCTTTTGTCTCTCGCTTTCTTAAACCATTCAATCAGAGCAACCTCCAAAACGATATTACTACATGTTTTTGACCATATTTTGTTCTGGTATTCATAATTTTTAAGCTTATTGTTCCAATCAGCTTCGCGAGCTAACTGCTTTCACTTGACCTGCAAACTGAGATTTCTCTTTGAACGATAGACCCTCTTTATTATTATCCTTCGGCATTTTTACAAATCGTAATACAACCGAAGCCGAGACACCTCGCTAAACACTGAAAACAAACTGACGCATGTGCTGACAGCTGTCGCACTTATCCGCTGAGTGTACTGCTCGCTTTTATCGCTCCGCTACAGGGGTGCTATTCTCGAGACCACTCTAATATTTTTAGCATGCTAAAATTGTAGAGCGGTTGTTTGGTGCACTAAAATATTTCGAGCGATTTCGGTATTCTCGAGATTGGTTCTTGACCGCTCTAAACGAAAATGGTGTACCGTTTATAATGCGACGTTGCCGATATCAATTTTCGAGTGGGAGCGGGGGATTGACCAATGAAATGCTGACTACAGAAGTAAGTGATACTGTTTACGTTCAACGTTGACGTACGTAGACGCCGCAAAAAGGTAGGTCCGAGAAGTCAAAATCATTATGGCGCATGTGAAGCGGAGCTCTTCCTTCTTCATGCCTTTCAGCATCAAGGTGCAGTCCCGTGTTGGCAGAAAACGTCGGCGTAAAGCAGAATCTCAAGAGAGTAAAAGAGACAAATAGATCTGTCCGTCTCTTTCACTCTTATCCAAAATCTTATCAAAAATTTCTATAAATCTACCATTCATCACATCACGAAATGCCATATTAACTTCTGGATGGTTTATTTATATTTTTTCAATTTCCACAGTTCTACACGTGTTTTTTTTATGTATTTGATTTTGAGGTTAGTTTATGTTTCATATTCACAACTGTCACTTGTCAATACGTCGTATGTATTTCGTTTTGAGGTTACTTTTACAATTATGCATCACTTTTCGTCTGCTTTTAGTATGCCGTTTCTCGTTTAGAGTGGTATAGACCCACTCCATGCAAAGTGGTCTAAAATTTTAGCATGCTAATCGGAATTAGTACACTAATAATACTCGAGAATACCGATTTCGGCAAACCATTCTAAAATCAGCCATTTTAGCATGCTAAAATATTAGAGTGGTCTCGAGAATAGCACCCCTGGTGGTGACGCATGACCGACTATCCTCCATAACGTGCCATAAAAGAATTGGCGAGATATGCTGGCAGCAGGAATCGCGGTCCATAAAACGTGCATGGATTTTTTGAAAACTGTTTTACTCGAGAATTGATGAAAAGCGCATCTTAATCTTTTAGCATATTACAAGTTTGGTAACGACCTATTACTGGGGGGAGTATGAATCTAAACAGAATTTTGGATGGTGTAGGTTCTACATGTTAATCAAAACTGACAAAATAGGCCAGGTGAATAATCGAATAGCTGCTCTATAGCTTGCACCTTCTGAGAAACAGGCTCCTTCCACAAAAGAAGCAACTTATACCTGTGACCCTTCGGCATTCTATCTGCGCTCCTTTTTCTTCTAATTCAGTAGAAATCTTCAACTTGATGTCAAGTACAACTTATACTTCAGAAAATTTTAAATAATCGTACAATTACTTCAATAAATTTCAACGAAACGTTATGACCCAAGTTTAGTGAACAATAAATTTTTCATTCAATACGCATTTTTTCAACATGAATTAAGAAAGTTCATAACAATGATATACATCTTGCATTAAATCGAAAAATTACTCAAGTAATTATTAAGTTAGTAAAAGTAAGAAAAATACATTCAAATTTTAAGCATATTAGGTGTACTTTTTCCGAACTTTTGATATCCAATTTATAATTAGCGCAAAAATTCAGCCCAAATTAAAAAAAAACACCTCGACATATTGATTCGTTCCCTTAATTTTGTAAGTTGCTGCACTTTAAACGCGCGAATTCAGTTCGAGCGTGAGCGTCTGTGAGACGGGGGAGGCATCCCCCACTCCGCTGTCATACTGCGTTAGATATAGTCCATAAATTTAGCCGCAGTCATAAACAGTAAATTCACAACTCAGTTGTTTCATAATTTTATTACAATTAGTGTAAGTCTTTATCTACATTTTATACAAATATGGATTTTCTACGTTTAAAAGTACTGCTACAATATCCATATAGAACAAAAATTATCTCCCATCCTAATTATCATGGAGAATTCTTTTTTTTTTTTTTAATTAATGTGCAAATGGAAGCTTTTGAATGAGTCTGAGCTAGATTTTGTAACATGAAAATGAACGAAACTATTCCCTAGTAACACGGAATATTGCCTCAGTATTTGTACTTTTTTTCTGCCATATCAGCAATATGGCAGGAAATATTGTAAAAATATGGATGCAATATCTCTATGTCCGCTTTTTGCAATATGAGGTCGATAAATTTCGATGGTTTAGTAACAAAAGTGTCCGCTATATAGCACAACTGGAGGAAGTAAACATGCTCTGCCCTAGCGATTTACCTTACCGACAACTTTAGAAATGGGCTCTGAAGAAAGTTTTTTTGCCGACTGAGCTGGTTAGGAAAAATTAGCCCCTGCGCTGGTTCGCTGGATGGCGCAAATGCATAATTGATAATAATCACATCTGCATCTGCTGCACATTATCACATCTAAATATTTCAAATATCGAATATTCCATTTGCCCAGCTATCTTTTGTAATTACTATAATAAATCCTTCTTTATGAAATTAGTTTTTTTGTATGGTAAAAATAATACACTATGAAATACAAATTTCACTGAGCTAGACTGAATTATGAAAAGCCACAAGAATCTTCACTTTGATCGATTTCCATATTCAAAAAATAAACAAGGTTTACTGAAATAGTCCAGTCAATGAAAACACAAAAAAGGCCTTACCTTGCAAAATGTCAGAATAAGACCAAACTTGGCAATTATCTTCATTTTTGGCCCCTCATCAAAACCCAAAAAAGATCCCATTAATCAGGCTCCTGCTAACAAAATGGCGGCCAAAATGTCTTTTTTTGGATATATCTCATTTCAAATGCACTTTAGAGCAAAAGTAGCTATAGAAAAAGTTGTAGAGCACACAATTTCCTATCACTTTTGTTATAAACAAATTTTTCTCATATTAATAGTTTACGCGTTATGGCAGATAAAAGCAGGGCACTTTTTTGCAATTTGCAAAGAATGTTCAATGTTACCTTGAAATCTGAAAGATTATTTATTGTTATCGTTATTATTTACTATTATATCATTGTATATGCATAATATACAGTATATGATTACTATAATATAGTATATTATAGTATGTATATATATACATACATACACTCACACACGTAAATGTGCAAGTATCTATGAACTTATCGATATGCGTGGAATATCCACATTATATAAGTATCATTATTCGTGTATGAAAAAATTCTACGCAATTCCTCTATCTGGGCCAAAAAGAGGCCATAGACCAGCCAAAAATGTGGATGAAGCAATGGAATTTATTTATTCGTACCTGGAAGAAAAGTCAGAGGAATGTCAGTTTACCATTGACGATCTCATGCAACAAATCCAAGGAGAATACCGACCCGATGTCAGGACAATGAAGTCGAGATTGCTTCAAAAGTATGGCGATGATATTCTTGTTGCTATGACATCAAAAAATACCGCAGTTGTTTGCTTTCGAAACACGAGATTTAAAGTGATTTCAGAATCTTTGTATCAAAGAAAGAAATTGAATGAACAGGAGGAACGATTACGGATTGTTGAAGCAGCAGCACTAATTTTGTTATAGGACATCAGATCGCAGGTATATAAAACAAACCAGTATCCACCTTCTGATAATTTTTTACAAGATGTAAGTATACTTGTTCCTGAAACTTTGAACACATTTCTTCAGACATTTATTTTGAAAAATAGGCGTGGTGCGGCGCACAAATGGAAGACTAAATGCACTGCACTAGCTCATGCTATAATCTCAACGGCAAGACCTCGTTCTTTCTTATTGTCTTTACAGATTGGGGTTGGTTAATTTTTTTATAAGAAATTCGGATCTATGCAGCTCATTAATGTATTGTCATCGCTCGGGTTTTGTATTTCTTACACTGAATGTGTGCTGTTTGAAATATCAGCTATTATGCGACGAATGGTTTCATGGAGCAGGCAACAATCAATGAACCTCATGGGTGATGTGGAAACGAATAATGTGGGTATTCCACGCATATCGATAAGTTCATAGATACTTGCATATGTACGTGTGTGAGTATGTATGTATGTATACACTATATATATATATATATATATATATATATATATCATATGACAAATTAATGATACATTATATTATTTATGCATATACAATGATATAATAGTAAATAATAACGATAACAATAAATACTCTTTCAGATTTCAAGGTAACATTGAACATTCTTTGCAAATTGCAAAAAAGTGCCCTGCTTTTATCTGCCATAACGCGTAAACTATTAATCTGAGAAAAATTTGTTTATAACAAAAGTGATGAGAAATTGTGTGCTCTACAACTTTTTATATAACTACTTTTGCTCTAAAGTGCATTTGAAATGAGATATTTCCAAAAAACGAAATTATGGCCGCCGTTTTGTTAGCAGGAGCATGATTTGTGGGATCTTTTTTGGGTGTTGATTAGGGACCCAAAATGAAGATGATTGCCAAGTTTGGTCTTATTCTGACCTTTTGCAAAGTAAAACTACATATTGACTGGACTAAAAAGGTAACTGAGCACAATGCCGTTTTACTGAAAGCACGGGAAAACACTATGGGAAATTAGGAATATCCGAAATTTTTTGTGATTTCAATCAAGAATTTTCGGAAAAGCTCTGACAGCATCTCGTCGTCTCTGCTTGTCTCCAGCGCCATTTTGATCTAATTGATCAATCGATCAATCGATAGTAAATATTCAATTGCACTAATACTCGACTGAAGCAACAGAACTGAATGTTATTATAAGTTTAAAAAAATGTCGTTATATAGCATTTAATAATAAAATAAATTTAACACAATATAACATTTAAAAAATGTAGTTATATAACGACATATTTTAAAACTTATAATAACATTCAATTCTTTTGGTTTAGTCGAGTATTAGTGCAATAAAATACTTACTATCGATTGGGTTTATCGATTACACAACTGAGAGTGAGTGAGTGAGTAAGCGACAATCTTAGATCAAAATGGCGCCAAAGACACGCAGAGACGACGAAATGCTGTCAGAGCTTTTCCGAAGATTCTTGATTGAAATCACAAAAAATTTCGGATATTCCTAATTTCCCATAGTATTCATCAAAGTGATGCTCCTTATGGCTTTTCATCATTCAGTCCAGCTCAGTGCAATTTATATTTCGTAGTTTATTATTTTTACCATACAAAAAAGGAATTTCATTAACAAGGATATATTATAGTAATTGCAAATGAGAGTTGGGCAAATAGAATATTCGAAATTTGGAATATTTATATGTGATAATGTGTAGCAGATGCAGATGTGATTATTATCAATGATGCATTGGCGCCATCTAGCGAACCGGCAGAAGGGCTAATTTTTCCTAACAGCTCAGTCGGTAAATAAACTTTCTTCAGAGCCCATTTATAAAGTTGTCGGTAAGGTAGATCTCTAGGGCAGGGCATGCAGCCTTTTCCAGTGGTGCCATCTAGCGGACACTTTTGGTACTAAACCATAGAAATTTATCGACCTCGTATTGCAAAAAGCGGACATAGAGATATTGCATCCATATTTCTACAATATTTCCTACCATATTGCTGATATGGCAGGAAATATTGAGGCAATATTAAGTGTTACTAAGGTTACAATATTATATTCGTTTATTATACAAAAAGCGTACCCTCTTTTGCAGCCATTTGTGACCTACTTCGTTGAGAAAAATCAATTTCCCTTAAAGTGTACATGACACTATGACTCTTTTAGATTAAAAATCTTCCACTTTTATTGCTTCGTAACCGCTTCACGGGTAGATAATTCAGTTGAAAAACAGTCTTTTATGAAAAAATAGCAAGATTTTTTTTTTTTTTTTTTTTTTTTTTTTTTTTGAAAAGGAGAATTGTAAAATGCTTTATGCACTGACCACATTCGAACTTTAGGGACGAATTCTTAAGGAACGAAGGTGAGTGTCGGACTGACCTAAAAACGGCCTTACCGACTAAACGAACTGCTTTATACCTGCCAACCCATGTTCTTGGAATCCGCTCTCGCATTACTTCAGGAACATGGGTTATAGGTATTCAACGCCGTACCTCGGCGTCCCTCTTGTGTGTCCAGCTTGGACTTCATTTGGCATCAGACCCAGCCATGATGTACGCATCGTCCTCAGTAGGACGACAAGGTCGCGCAACGGGCTCGTCAACATTGGACATCATGGCTGGGCTTGGCTGGTTTCAATTCTCATCTGGGTGGCTTCCTCGACGGGGCGGCCTCCCTAAATGAAGCACAACTCATAGTCCCCGGCAGATGGTCAGTCCGGGGATTTTCTTCATAAGCAGCGCCGAGGAAGCACTGAGGAATGCTCACGCACTCCGCAGATTTGTGCCCTTCCTTGCCGCACCTCCAACATAATTTGGTCCTATCTGGACCCTTGCACCCCGCTACTATATGGCCGAAGCTTAAGCAGTGGTAGCATCTTGTTGCCTCCGTCTTTTTCGGACTCTACAGGACATCCAGCCCACCTTTAGATGTCCTGTACGTAGGAGTCGCGACGCCAGTTCCTCACTTAACTCTACATAGGCCTTAAGGTGTCTCATAAAGGCCCTCGTCGTCATGTTCACCCTCACACTGGCCGAATCAATACCACCGAAGTGCTTCTGGACTGCCTCCGTCACCTCCTCCACGTCTGTTTTCGAGTCCAAATCCAGGACCTCGACTTCCGTTCGTGGGACGAGCTCGCGCACGGAGCTGCTAACACCAACCGCCTCCCTGATAGCAGAAGACAGCTTTGTCCTGCCATCTGCTGCAGGGCCTACCTCGATGAGGACCTCTCCCTTCCTCGTCTCTCGGACACCCCTGATTTTGACACCAAGGGTGTCTCGTTTCACCTTCTTTTTGAAGTCCTTAAGGATGTCAGCGTAGCTCGAACCCTGAGCCGGTTTTATTAAGACCGCCTCAGGTCGAGCTCTTCTCTGCGGCTCCTTCTTCTTGGTGGATGCGGGTGCAGCTGATGTCGCCCCTGCATCCTTCCTCTTCGGAGTTGAGGACGCTAGTACAGTAGTGCGACCCTCGGCTTCTTCGCCACTGGTTTGGAGGGTCCTGCCTCAACGGGACTCGTGTGGGCTCCCTCTCGCGCTTCCCGGGATGGGGAGTGGGAATTTCTATAGTTTCTTCGGTCTGAGTACAGTTTTGACTGGTCTCTTGCTTCGCCTTAGCCTTCTCCTTATTTTCGGCAAATTTTTTACCGATGTCCTTTCCAACGCCTTTTGTTACATCTTGATAGCACCAATCAGCGAAGTCTATGGTGATTTGGAGATCACTCATTTTACGCCGCGCTTAATCAAGTCCATGCCTGATTGGCATGAACATATTCCTCTTGGTGGAACAGAAATCCTGCATCCTTCCCAACACACCATTCAATTCATTAATGAGTTTCCGACTCTGCTTTATATGTCCTCCCGCCAGTATTAGGAATTGTTTAGCATCCGTCTTTTGCCTGATGTCAAGATCCTCCACCACGTCCAAATCACCTCCCAACTCCTCACACACTCTTCGATCTAAGTTTTCTTGGTTTGTCTTCGTCTTGTTCCCACGAGTAGCTAGGGAAGTGTGGGTCCACCCCCGCAGAGTCCCGCATGGGGGGGGTAAGGTCTGAATACTCTAGGAGGCGACCTGGTATCCTAGAGACACCGTTTGTAACACCATACCCTGGTACCATTCAGTCTTCGGCACGGTTGTTAACGCCTTTAATTGGGGGTTTTTCCTTCGGTACCACACCTGGACAATTGTCCGTGACTGCTTATTGACTTGTGTAACCGTATTCAGCAGAAACCCTCTGTACAGGGCCCCCTATCCGTAACCCGGGGACGCGCCCGGTAGCCTGGTCAAAGGCGCCGGGATGCGTGAGTAGTAGTAGTAGTAGTAGTAGTAGTAGTAGTAGTAGTAGTAGTAGTAGTAGTAGTAGTAGTAGTAGTAATAGTAGTAGTAGTAGTTTTTTTTTTTTTTTTTTTTTTTTTTTTTAAAGAAGTAAAAACGGCGAATGCTCATGCACTAACCACATCCGATCCTTGGGGGCCGCGAGCCCAATATATACATCTCACGCACATATACTTAATATATATATACGTGAGATGCACACATGGGCGCGCAGCCCACAAGGATCGGAGGTGAGTGTGGGACTTACCAAACGGCACCTACCCACTAAACCTTAACTCCTTTTTCTGCCTACCCAGGACTCCGGAACCGCTTTCGCATTACTTCAGAGTCCTAGTAGTAGTAGTAGTACCTTTTTTTGTAGAGGAGGTGAGAGCGTATTTAAACACGGAGTTTAGGACTCAACCGAAGTCACTATTCGCAAAGCTCACCTCCCCTTCCCGCCAACCCATTACCCCGAAACCGCTTAATAACGTTAATGTTAATGACTGAAATTGTACCAAGCTTAGTAAAGGAAAATCACAAAATCCAGCCATCATACTATCTAGAATGTAAAGTTTGTTTGCTACATTGTTTAAAAAAAATTCCAAATAACGCTTATAGAAAAAACGATTATAAACGGTTTTTGACTCTTTGAAACCGTTTTTCTGAAGAACCCGAAACGATAGAACATTTTAGTTTTTAGATCCGTAATCTACGGGAAAAATCTATTGAAATGACTCATCACTGTGTAAAACAAAATCATGATATCTAGTGTATTTTCTAAAACAAGACAGTTTAGTACAAGTTGGTGAACTTCAGTCAAAATTAGTCTGTTTTGCAAACTTTCGCTGAATAATTTTTTTTAGAGAATAATATACCCTAATAGGAACTTTCTATGTGTTCTTGAAATATACTCTAGAAGATCCTTAAAAACAAATGTTTCGCGCCATATCAGACTTCTTGCAATGCACGAAGCACGAAAAAAACTCTCATTTGGCCAAGCATTATCCCGGTTGACGGTGTACGATTCTATATTCATTACACATCAGTTCAAAAGCAGTTTCAAAATTATAGCCTTAAATGTAAACATTTTCAAGATGACTATAAGACTACAAGCATACTTTAAATTTGAAACTTAAAAATATTTCTTGATCGGGAAACATAACAGTAGGAACATATCTTGCTTAATAGGGAACGAGAATAACTTATTTGAGTGATTTCAGCTCACAAAAAATGTTTATTACCTCGCCGTCGAATATCATTAACACGAGTCGAAATTACAATAACCTTATTTTTAATTTAAATGAAAAAAAAACAGAAAAATATAAAATCCGTAATATTTATTACAGTTTTCAAGTGTTGAAAATCTGAGATTTGTAATTTTCAATCATGTAGCTATTTTCAATAATTTTAAAAGGGATTCGTTCAAAGTCAAGTAGTATCATGTAATATCAGTTTATTGTGTAACATTATGTCATGTTAAATTATCAAATTTCTTAACAGAAGCGTAGTATTGTCCATAAATATAGCGCAGCTGGGTATAAAGTGTTATTTCCCGTTTTACAATCAATCCCCCAGTTAACCGGTCAAGGCTTAGCAGTGTCTTCAATGAGGGGAAAGTGAATAATTCTTTTCTCTAATTTGTCATATTGAGACACGAGTCTCTTATAACGTTGATTTCCAAACAAAAAGGACTACGAGTAGTTAGGTTTATGGTATGAAGTTATGCAGATCTACTCCCAAATACATTCCCCACATTTACAAAAAGGTTTGGTCCCGGTCGATTCATAAAATATGTATGACTAGAGTGGCCGTTATTTCTCACTTCTCGAAATTTTTTGCTCTCATCCCCTCGTTTTTTTTGAATGTCAAAAAATAAATCTCCAAATTTGAGTGAAATCTATTGATATTTAGGGGTCGTGCAAAGACCATGAAGTTTCCCATTGATTTAACATGGGAAAAAGTCAGATTTTTGTAAATCTAGTATTTAAACGCGATGATATGTTACACATAATTCCGTATTTTAGTATATTGTTCAGAATTCCTCAGAGAATAAGAATCAATCATAAATTTTGGGGGTGAATGACTTTGAGCCACTCTTATGGGTCCCTAAAAAATCCGATAAGTAAAAAATTTGAATTTTATTTAATATTGCGGTTTATTAATGCGCTTTGAAAGTTTTTTCATAAATAATCATAATCGGTCATTTAAGAATACTAAGTCATCAGTTAAATAATTTTCAATTATTCAGACAATTTTATTTGTTTAAACATTTGTTTTTTCAGGTAATTCTCGACGTTATGATTTCTTTAATCAATTATAACAATGACATAATTTGTTTAAATAATCTTACAATTATATTTATATTATATTTAAACAAAATACAATTGTTTAAATAATTTTAATTTTTTTAAATATTTACAAGTACTCTTAGAAAACAAATTAGTACTTAAAAATATTACAATGTGTCGAGAATTGGCGAGATAAAATATTACCCTGCTTTTTTTTGGTGAACTAGATACTTGAACAAACACGTATTATTTAAGTAATTGTACAATTATTTAAACATTGTTATCATTGAATCAAGTACTAATAACGTCAATGTTATGTCAGTATAATACATCATTCTTATTCTATGACGAATTCTGACAAATATACTGAAATACGGAATTATTTGTACCATATTATCGCGTTTCAATATTTGATTCACAAAAAGCTGTCTTTTTCCCATGTTAAATCAATGGGAAACTTCGCGGTTTTTGCGCGACCCCTAAATATTAACCGATGTCGCTCAAATTTGGAGTATATTTGATTTTTTTGGGCATTCGAACAAAACTTTTTTTTTGGGGGGGGGGGGGGTGAGAGCAGAGAAATTCAAGAAAAAAAGTGCACTAAGTATAAATGAAGGGTTGCAGTACAGAGCAAGATAAGCAACATTTTGGCGAAAATGGGCTTTTTGCATAAAAAATGTCTAAAAAATCAAATACATGTTGCATTGAAAGGATTTGTTCGAAATCTCATTTTTAATATAGCAATAAAAAGATTGCTAATTCAAAACCAGATAACTTACTCTCTGTACTTGTCTCCATCTTTTTTTTTAATTTCCGAACTTGTTACCTTTTTTATAACCTTTTTCTGGCCATATTATTCTTCCAAAAAGTTTTTAAATTCAGTAAAATAATAAAATACTTCTTTTTTCAAAGAAAATGAACTTAAATCAAACTATTTGCCACTTTTTTCAGCACTCAAGTACCAATCAAATTCCAGCCTAAATTCCTAAATCTTAATTTTCTACAAAAAGCCACTTTTCAAAGGTTTTTTTTTCACTTTTTGCGTTGCGATCAGAAACGATATTTTCTAAAATTATTATCATTAATTTATGAAGAAACACATACACTCAACTCTGGATGTAAGTACGCTTTCGGACATGACTTGCAGTGGCCTTCAAGATAAATCTAGGGAATCCAAACGTAAACATTCAGGGCCTTGTGAACCAATTCCAATTGGAATACATAATATTACTCAACATACGCGCGTGACTACCCGCGCACTGCCCTCTTTGTCGCTACCCTGCTGTTTGTCACGCATGACTGAGTAACTTAAGTCCAGAGTTGAGTGTACCTTTCTCCTTTTTGTAGACCCTTTAGTGAAAAATCGTCTGTTACAGTTCGATCTTCATATTTCGGGAGTAAGTTTTTATTATTTTTTAAAATTAAAAAATAGATTTATATTCGCTATGAAACGATGATTTTCAAAACCATTGAAATATGAACTTCCAAATTCTTGAATGATTTACTCTGAATTGGTTAACTTTTTTTAATCAAACTCATTTTCTCCCAATTTTTGCAACTCAATATCTCGGGAGTAAATTCTTATTTTTTGTTTAAACAGAAAATTGGACTTTTTTTTAATCATACTTTTTTGGCCTCAATGTAGACACACTTCAGCTCGGGAGTAAACATTTGTTTTATCTTTAAGGGGTCGTGCACGTAATACGTCACGAGATTTTTATGTATTTTTGACCCCCCCCCCCCCCCCTCCCTCATGTCACAAACCTCAGACCACTGCCCTTCCCCCTCGACCACACGTCACACTTCCTTTCATACAACATTTTTTGTGAACGCGTACAAGATCCAGTAAAACAAAAGGCGCTATTAATTATTATTGTAGATGACCTATCAAGAACTTTTATTCAACTTAGAGTAACATAGATAAGTTATAAGATCTTTCAAATTATATTTGGGTTTCATGTAATATTTTGACAATTTTAAGTAGTAGCTCAATTTCAATAGTTCTCAGTTATCATTTGTCCACTGAGAAGAACAACACGTTCCGGTGTTTGCAATGACAGGCATTCCTTGCACGCTATTATCTTCTGAAAATACAGGAACAAAATCACTGTCCACTTCTTCGTCGTTAACCGAAAGAGCATCTTTTGCACCAGGAGTATCCTCGTTGAAAACGCAAGGAAGTTCTTTGGGACGTCGAGCTGCTACTCTTTCAGGGCGAATTTTTCTCTCTCTCACAGTTGGCTTTTCTTTCTTGTGCGCTAACTGCATGTGCTGTGTGACTGCTTTCTGCGACGCACGATAAATTCCACAAACTTTGCAAAGCCTGTTAATTATTATTAGATTCAATGGTAAAAAGGATGATTATAGTTAAATTGTTTCGAGTGAACAAACTTTTTTAAGAGGGTGTATATATTCATCATATTTTCATTATATTATTGATCTATTATATTTATATTATTTTTTTATATGAATATATCTTTAATGTTTATTTTCGTATCGTATACATATTCTCATATTTTTCAGATTATTTTTATATTCTTTGCATAGAAATTAACGTTTCTAAGTCGAGTTTTTATATGAATTATATAACTTTATCTGTAGTGAATGAACTTTTTTGTGTAAATAAATTGAAATAATTGTAGACACAAAATTGGTTTCAATATATTGTAACTCTGATAATATTTAATAAAAATTAAAGGGAAAATTCAGAAATTAACTATAGATTTGCTGCAAGTATGAATCTCTGATTAATGTAAAATCACCTTTACGTAAGGGAAAGTTGTAAGTTTGGGCGGTAACAATCGTATGGTGGTTTCCTGAATTTCATGCTACAAGGCTCAAATTTGAGGGCCAATTGAAGAAGAGGACAAAATTTGTCTTGATTCTCGGAATTTCCCACAACAGTGTATCCTGCAGAGGTTTGCTTGACAGGTACTGGTGAAGGTAAAAAACCACCAGGAAATAAGTTCCAAAGGCTTAATCTTCTGATACCACAACACTGCTCTGAATCACATCTAACGATTTGGAGGAAATATTGGGACTCTGTAACATGTCTCATATACTATTGTTCATCAACAGACAGTTTAGCAGCTGGATGTTCTTCTGGTCCAATGTATTCTGCCTCAACGACAAAGCCGTCAATTTCCATAGATTTCCAAACTTCGGAGAAAACACGACCGGCATGCTCGAAATTTTCCTATTTCAATTCAACTTCAATTGTTTTATTGTTGGAGTCCAATTCAGATCCAAAATGTTGATGTTTACAACGTCAACCCGGTGAGCTTTCTACTAAGCGGAGCCATGCGTCGTTCCACTCTGTTATATGCACTTCGTCCCGGAGAATTGTTCGCGAGGTAATAAAAATCCGAATGCTATTTCTGGAAATGCTTCACAGCTCCAGCTATGAATTGGGCGTAGTATCTGGGCCACCATCGGACGTCGAAATGAAAACTGGTCTGACTAATCCGTCTAGTGTTTTCACAAATGACTCAAAAGCGGACGAATCAGTGAGTCTTTCCAATTTAGCAGCATGAGTTTCAGCAGTTGACGAACAGTACTTCCCACCGCGTACAGCGATGTATGCACCCAAAGAAATGGTTTGGTTGCCCTTACTGAACTATGTTTGGTTGGAACTATTTCGGTTCCCTGAACCGGACGATGGTTTGTGGCAACCGAACTAGTATGGTTGCGACGATCAACCTGTCTGGTTGTTCTTTTTCTTCTTAGGCGCGCCAGTTAATGTGAATGATTCACACCGTGGCGCTGGCTTCTTGTAATCAGTCGGCCATGTCAAAATGCCTAACCAATAAGGGAAGGGGTGTAATTTGCAGTTTAAGCAATGAGCTGATTTGCAAACTGAGAAATTGTTGTGATTGTATTAATGTTGGCCTTAATCAGAGAATATGGCCCTTTCCTAAATTAACTAAACAAAGTAGTCATCCAGTCCCAGCAAGCAGTTCCACTGTCTCATTACCGACGTAGATTATATTTCGAGCGAAAGTTTGATTTCCTGGGTTGTCGCCCCTCCATGTGGCATATAAATCAATGGTTTAATTCTTGAATTTACAGTAATGTTCATTCAAAGTCCGTGAGACAGACCAGTAAATATCTTGGTGATTGCATCATATGCTTAACAGGTCTCCATTCCGGTTTGATGCACAACCTGAATTCATTAATTGGCTATGGTCCGGCATTGGTGTCCACGGCTGATTCCAGCGAAGCATTTCAGCTGCGTAGTCTCTTTATCATCCAGGGATGAATTTTGTGCTGATGGTAACCCGGTTTGATGTTCTCCGGTAAGGTAGATTGCGGTGCTGGCCAAATCGCTCATAGCGCCTGCTTTCCAGTTTTACTTCCCGCAAAATTGGAATGAAAACAGGAATATAACTTTTAGACTGAGCTCCTAATATTGAGCATTCGTAAAAATCCCGAATACCTTTCGCGAAATAATTAGAGTCATGATCAACAACCTCAGGGGTCACGAATGGGACTGTGCACTGTTTTGATGATTCATATCAGACACAAGTTCAAAGTGAAGTAAAATCAGACACAATATCAAAACAACAAGCATCAAACGATCAAGTGCCAACGATGATTTATGAAGCCAATGAATAACAAGAGAACGCGTGAAATGACTTGGAATTAACGAATTTCAATGGCAGTAACACGGTGTTTCGAATTTTACAATAAACAAGAAACGATGATTTTAAATGTTTCAGCCGGGAGACTTATCCCGGCCGCAAGAACTTCGCACAAAGCCGATAGAAAATAAAGATCTTTGGATTAAAAAACCAACAGGGGCCGTGATTGAAAATGTAATATCTACTTATAGTGAAATCGGGCGGGAAACCTATCCCAGCTAAAAAAATGTCGAATAAAGTCAGAGCACGTACGACTATAGATAATTACACGGTCACAACAAAGTTGATCGTCGTTACCACTCACGAGATTAGGGGAACCAGCATAAATGAACCGGCGTAACCGCACTATGTATCCAAAAGGAATACGTCCTGGCTAAAGGTATTCATTACGTGCAAAAGACACTAAGAAATTTCGAAACAAAGACAAGGAAATAAAATTATTATTCCTGCATTTAACTTCACAGAAATATACTTTCCATAAGAGAATAAACGAGTAGTTGATTCAAACTATAAAAATTACAGACAAGACCAGACGAACCGGGAGCGATCATCTCGCCACGAAGGCTAAAGCCGGCCTCCCAACCTGTCTCATTGTATCAGTCCGGTTGCACAAATCTCGCAGTTTGTTTACGGCTCACTGCGCTAAGCATGCGCACTTGTGCACTGATAATTAAAATATATTATAGAATATTAAATTACACATATATTAATATTAACAAAATATTAATTATTTAAATTTTTTATTACATTAATCTAATGATTTTTGAGCATTCGTCTTAATTTTTTTCTTTTCACCTGCTGGCCTGCTCGCACTGCGCAAACTCGAGAATTGCCGCGTTCTGAGGGGGCAGTTACCGTTAAGACGCGCTTTCCTAACCGTAGCTGCGTAGCATCAGTGTTTCTGTTTCATAAGCGTCTGTTGAGGTGAATTGAAGTGCAATGGACTTTTTAAAATTTAAATTCTAAAGTGTGCAGTAAAGAGAAATTGCGTACAATGAACTACCTTTATTACCTTTATTACCTTTATTATTAGAAATAAATAATGCTGTAGGCTCTCGCACAGCAGCGAGTAGTGTCAGTCCACAGTCAACCCGACCTTTCGGTTGGGAGTACCCGATTTCTGGTTGCCGTAACCAAACTTTCTTTGCGGAAGGCGGAAGGTTCCCCATCTCCTTCTCTCCCAATTTGAATAACTGCATACACGGAGGGAATCAATTTTAGCCGCTCTGCAATCACAAAGTCGTGGTCAGGCAAACGAACTTGATCATCGGCGTGCATTAAAATTGGTGCCTGCGTATTGGCCGCCGTAATTCCCAACGGAACACTGGCTTTGTCGTTTTGAAATAATTAAAACACCTGCTCTGGACCCAACACTGATGCAATGGACTCTAGAGCTCGCATGGTCGCACTGCAGAATCTCGAATCTAGGTGTTTCGAATACCGATTAGCTTCAGGTGTTGACAGTTTCCCTGGAACAGTCGTAACATGGCGTTTTCCTTCTACCTTTGTCGAACGTTTAGGAAGAAGCCTTAGGTACAATCCAGACAAGCTAATTTGTAAACCTTATTTTTGAAGTGAAGCTTCTTTTAGGACGTTAGTGTATTGTCGTTCGGATGGGAGTGAATTGAAAAAAACGCACTATTGTACGACCGCATGACCGGACGACTGCACGCACGGCCGAGCAGGGTCTCTCCCCCCCCCCATCCCTCTCCTCCCATGTCCCCCTCATCCCTCTATATTATTACAGTGAATCTTACAATATGATACAATGTTATACAGTAGGTGCCATACAATATCACCGTTTATCGCACAATATCATACAATATCACGCAGTATGGTCAAACATGACACCGCATCATACAATGTGATACATTATAAAATAATATGATACAATATTATGCGATGTAATACACTATTATAAAATACGATACAATATGGTACAACATCACACAATGTGATACAATACAATAGAATGTGATACAATATCATATATGATACAGTATCATACAATATGGTACAATGTTGCACAATGAGATACAGTATCATACAATATGATACAATATTGCACAATGTGGTACAGTATCATACAATATGATGCAATATGACACATTATGATGCAATACGATACAACGTGATACAATATGACCATACAATGTGATACAATATCATATAATATGATGGAATATGATACAATATCGTACAATATGATGCAGTATGATACAGTATCATACAAAATGATGCGATATCATACGATATGACACAATGTGATACAATATAATGTAATGTGATACAATATCATACGATATTATGCAGTATGATACTACATAATACGATATGATGCAATACGAAACATATCACACACTATGATACAGTATGATACGATATACAGTTTTTCGTACCAAGTTGCACTATGATACACTATGATGATGCACTATGATACTATATGGTACACTATGATACGTTTTGATAATTAATATCTGTGTGCTGTTTTTAAAATTATGAATTTTCATTTTCTAAATATGGACTGACCAAACAAGTGTATAAAGGTAAAGTAAATGGCAGAATGCCCAGAGGTAGACCGATGAAAGAATAGTTAGAATCTGTGAATATGACATTAATCGGAAGAGACATAAGAAGCCATAGAAATACAAGAGCTTGCATGAAAAATGCATGGACGTAAGGGAAGCTAGAGTAGTATGCCAGGACAGAAAAGTGTGGCGCCAATAGTTTGTAAAGAGAGTGACAATAGAGTGAATGACGTCTCAAACAAAGACCTTGGTTACTATTGAGCCCAAGTGGGGAACCACACATAACAATTTTAGGAGGCTCTTCACTTGGGGTGATCGCTTTATCACATTATTCCCTTCCTCACCGAGCAAGTCACGCCTACTCATTACATACAACAATTGAAGTACACAATAAGATCAATAAATGGCATTATAAATTATTGACAACATTATTGGTGAATGGAATTTAATAAAAATAAGTTATGAAAACAAGAAGGAAAGATTCTGAGCAAGGGTTTTTATTAAATCACAGAAATTGTTTACAAATGTTTTCTTTATAAATAAACAGAACTTTTAAACGCATCGTTAAGAAACATTGTTGTAAATTATAAAACGGAACATTAGTAAACTTATTACACGAATATATGGTTTTGTTGAATCAATTTTTTTAAAGTACTTAAAATCACAGAATCGACATAAATCACAGAAATCATTTACAAATGTTGTTTTATAAATATACAGAACTGTTTAACGCATCGCAAAGTAATATTGTTTTAAATTATAAAACGAAACATTGATAAACTCATTTCGCGAACATATGGTTTTGTTTAACCACTTTTTTCAAAGTACTTAGAATTAAAATATCGTTTTAAATGAACGTGATAATAAGCTCTTTGTATCATGAAACCTTTATTTTATCAAGAATAGTAAAGTATCGTTTTGAACAAACGTGACAATAAGCTCTTTGGAGCTTGAAACATTTATTAAGAATAAGTAAAATTGGAACAGTAGATAAATCCAATTGAATTTTTAACCCAGTGTGTTTAAGGAATAATGTTCAGAATTATTAACATTAAAATGTCATAAATTATAAACTGTAAAAACTTCAGAATTATCAACATTAAAATAATTTTCATTTGTGAATTCAACCATTCTTTTTTTACATTTTTTTCAATATCAATCGTATCGCTATTTTCTTTCGAGATTTTACTCGTTTCTCTTTTAACTTTAACCCTCTGGGCACCACCATTTTCTGGCTCCCTATTGCGCACCACCTGGGTCTCCAGTGACCCGAAAAATTCAATAATTTTTAAATATATTTAAAGTGCATGTTTTTATATAAATAGGAGTGAAATGAAATCGGCAGAGTGTCTAGAAAAAGATTAGACACGTGCGAAAACGATATTTTTATTTGGTTAAATTTTGTGCAAACAAATGCAAACAAAAATTCGAAAAATGGCCAAAATTACTTCACTCTTAGAATCGCTTCGGGTCACTGGCCACCCAGGTGGTGCCCACAGGGTTAATATTATCGTTATAAAGACTAGATAAATTCCGTTGCAAATAAGAATTTGGAATACTATCATGACTCGATATTTTCGGTAGAACGGAAGAATTTAAATTCACGTAGCTTTAAGTTGCTTTAGATATTCTGCACTAACATGTCCTATCTCTATAGAAGTAATATAAGGTTTAGCAGGCCGCAATTATTTTGTGCGACTTAAGGAACTTTTGACAAAGACTTGCATTTTATTTAACTGTTTAGCACTTTTCTTATTTTCTTTTGGAATATTTTTCGGCTTTTTTGATTCAATATAATCGTAAATTATTTGTCTGACGCATTTTTTAATAAGCAGCTTTTCCGGTAAATTTTCGCAACAAAAGTTATGTCTTTACTTGTTTCTTTAACAAAAGCAGATATGAAAATATCCTCCAGTGGGTAAACATGCCCCCTTACATCGAGAAAAGATTTCAATTTATCGCTTATGTTCTTAATTAGTACTTTCACTTTGTCACTCGCATGTGTCGAAGAAGAATCATTGTTGTAATCTGAAGGTAAAATTTCTTGAAATGTAGGTGCAAACGAAAACAAACTAGATTTGCAAGTGATGCAGTTTTTATCTAGTAGGTCTATTAGCAAAGAATGAGCAAACTCTTCAAGCCCTGAACCTTCTTGACTTTCTCCCTGCATATAGTTTAATTTTATTACATGAGTCTGACCTTCCTCAATATCCGGACTGAGGAAATCTTCATCCGTCGTATAGGATTCTAAAAAGTGTCTTAAAGATCCTAATGCAGAACAATCTTCGTTTTTACAGTTTCCCATGCTTTCTGGTAAACTCAAATTTGTGAGTACAACTGTTTTCAAAATCCCAGTAAAATGTTGGCACGTGGGGGATCGGTCAGTTGAATGTTGCCTAATAAGACAAAAATTCTCCAATGGATCTTGGTTAAGATTATGTGGATTTAGGTGGGCAAACCCAAGTCTACTGAGATTTTTCCAAATATGAATCATTGATCCTAAAGTTATTAGCCAACCTTTTATAAAGTGAAATCGGTTCGTCACGTCTTTACCATTTTCTAAAAAACGCCATTTAGATATATGATCTATCATATCAGTCCAAAATTGCACGTGAGATGTTTCATTGGATACCGAACACCGTCATTTTTTCTTTATATTGTCCGGCTTAATAGTTGAACCGTTTAAAGAATCAAATAAGGTGTCAACGAAGTGAATTAACTGAGACGTAAAGATAGCCTCTGATGGCAGTTTTCCATGTGCAACGTACGTATTAATCTCGCTTGCAACTGAGCTACTTAATTGCGCAGCAGAAATTAGTACTGTCATTTGAACCACGATCGTTTAAATTCGAAATATTCTATTTATAAATTTTTGAGAGTTTTAAATTCTTTTATTTTATTAAGTTCAAAAACAGTCTTAACATATTCAAATTTAGCTACTTTGTCATTATCAAAAACTACATCGCATTTAAGCATCGTATTTTGAGATTGAGGAAGTTTGAGGCTGAGTTATCGTTTGTAATTTTTTTATGTTTAAGTAATTCAGCAGTTTCTTCGCATAATTGATGTACAGCAGCTTTATTAGTGGGCCCTTGATCGAAAGCAGTACCTATGACATTGAGACCGCACTCTTGCAGCTCAGATATTATTTGAACAATTAAGACTTTTAAGCTATTTGTAGATATTGTGTTTTTCGTGAAATAATACGCGACTACTTGTTTCCATTTTTTTCTAACACCTCGGACCATAAACACTAAAAAATAATTTGTGTGACCGATACTTCGACCTAAGTGACCAAGATCTTCAAATCCAATAATTTTTTGATTGTGAGATTCATATGATAATTCGGCAGCTAACTGTGCTTCGTCCATTAGAACTACGCAATTTCGATCTAATTTTTTTAAAGACTTACATGTCCGTTTTAATTCCTGCATGACGGCTTTATTAATACCGGGTTCAAAAGTTATTTTAGCAGAGACAGCTTTCAATAATCTGGTTGATGGCAAGATAAAAATCGAGCATAAGTGTCGATACAATTTTGGACTTCGCTTAAAAATAGGTCAAGCAAATACTTTGTCATTCACAGTCCACTTTCTAGCAGACGGTTTAAATCTTTGTTAACAGCTGCAAATAAATTTTGCTTGTGCAAGTATTCAAGATGCTCAACTACGTTTCTTTGATTTTTTAATTTTTCTTGCGATTTGCATAATTTTGCAGTTCCGATGTATTTTATACATTGCTTCTTCGCGAGGTGTACGGTTCGATTTCGAGGCACCAGTTTCTCTTGTCAAGCTATTTAAATTTCTTGCGCTTCTTTTACGTTTGATATGCACTGGAAATACATTTTCTTTACTAGAAATATCATTTAAAATGTTAGTATCATCTATTGGCTCGTCAGAATTGGACAAGATTTTTTTAACTTCTTCTAATAAAGCAGGTTGGCCTTCGAAAGGATCGTATGAGTTTGTAGGTGCAGCACAGTAAGAATGCTCATTTAAAATATTATCAATTTTAGTTTCATTTTGCTGATTTATAGAATTTAAATCCGAATTGTGATTTTGTACCGATGCATCCCCGTTAAGTTTTTTACCGTCTTTCCTTTCGGAATGAATGGAACTTATTTTTGAATTTACATTTTGTATCTTTTCAGAAGTTTCAATTTCAACTGTTTCAGATGTTTCAATTTGAACTGATTCTATGGCGCCTAAATTTTCACAGGTTACCATTTCTACTAATTCAGACGTTTCAATTTCAACTGATTCTATCGCGCCTAAATTTTCAGAGGTTTCAATTCCTACTGTTTCAGATGTTTCAATTTCAACTGATTTTATCGCACCTACATTTTCAGAGGTTTCAATTTCGACTGATTCAGGTGTTTCAATTTCAACTGATTCTATCGCGCCTAAATTTGCACTAAGATCAAGAGTTTGCGCTGTAACGCAAGGTACTCCATCCCATGTTAATCTGACACAATTCTTATCTCTATAATGTGAATTGAAGAAGTGATCGCAACACATATGCATATGGTCAACATTGGTTTCTTCCTCGATATTACACACTTGTTTCCATTTTTTCCTAAAACATTTCTGCTTGGGGAAATTGTGAAAACGTTTGTTTTTATAAGAGGGATCAATTACCGGAGAATAATACTTGTAATTGCAGTTTGGAAACTTGCACGAATATCGAAAAGTTCGGATTTTCGATTCCATTTTCAACCCATGCGAGTGACAAATTCAAGACTAATGTTTAAATAAAGCTATTAGTTGTGTATAGCGTCGAACGCTATGACTAGATCCAATCATGTCATTTTTAGGGTTTCGTGGCCTATTTCAGGCCTGCCCAGATAGGGGAAAACTGCTCAATTGCCACATGTTCTATTTCCACCACTACATCCCTCCTTCTCAGGTCCAGAGGCTTGGGGGGTGGTCGCCCTCATGAAGTTGAATGAGTAGAGGGCGGTGGTGGTGTTAAATTCCCATCTGGCAAATGAGCAGTTTTCCCCTATCTGGGCAGGCCTGGCCTATTTCGTCGTACTATTTTGACAGGTAACAGGAGACAAGAGAAGAGGGCGAGGAGTGGGTGGGAGGGGAGAGGGGAGTTAAGGCTAAATGTCAATATAGCACGCGGTGACTAATACATGGAGTCTAATATATGTATGGACCATCAAGTGCACATTTTTATGATATTTCTATATTCTTATATTTACCCAGTGTACCCGTTTCTGAAATTGCATCACAGGCTGCAACCAAAGTAACCAAAGTCGTTGCAGAAAGTCCTCCCTCAAATTGTAAAAAGCGACCATTGATTTCATCCGTTCGGACGATGGCATCTGCCATTCTTTCGAAGGCGAATGCGCCTGCAAATCCGAGATCAGCGGCAATAAGGAAAGAATAGACAAGACTGTAAAAGAAATTACATTTAGATACATGAAAATTCTGAATTAAATCAATTATTCTTAATAAAGGCAGTTGAATTGGCAAAATTAAGAAATTCTGCTCTCTAATAAGAAAAACGCTTACTTTTGTAAGCTATCATCTTTCTTCAAAGCGGCCTCGAGTGTTTTCACAACCTTGGCAGTGACAGCATCCGATAATTTTGGGAGAGTCTTGCGAGAGAATTGACTGCATAATACAATCCCGAAATCGTAGAACTGTCCTTTTCAATAACTGCAGTCTCTCGGGTGAATCCGGTTTTTCGTCATAGCCACGGATTAAGTCAAGTGACTGATGAGATGAGGATGTTATAAGTTATTTTAATACGATGTTTGAAATCATTTGCGATGATGTTGTAGGTACAAAATTAGGAGCATGGTGTAGTTT
>CAKNYM010051865.1:249174-286128 GCA_932195095.1 Andricus curvator | reverse complement strand
TAGTTCTAGCGGTAACTTTCTTCACTTCTTCAGCAGTAATTAGTGGAGACTCTTCCTCTGGACCTTGTAACCTTTGCCTTTGGCAAAAGTTACGAAAGAGTGATATATCTGAAGCGTCTTCATTTAGCTGATAATTATCTCCATATACTTGTTCCCAGAAGACTTGAATCTCTTCTCGCCTAGGCGGATTTTTAACGGCACGTGACGTTTTATTGAACAGACGGGAAGGATGAGTAGAAAAGGTGGAATTTTCCTGAATCCACTTTACTCGCCGTTCAAGGCGCTGTTTCGTTGTTGAAAGAGATCTTATTTTTTTGCGTCCATTGCTGCTTGATGGTCAACAGTTTACACTTGTTCAGCGTGTGATTTGGTTTCCTTAAGTTTCGAGCAAGTGCCCTAACTTTTGGAGTGAATTTTTTATTTAATGTTATGTAGCTAATCACGCACTGAATATTTGATGCATGCCGTCTCGCCGTTTCAATTTTGAATTGAAGCTGTGCAATACGCTCGCGAGTCTTACTCAGACGTACTGAAGTATCGTTACTTCTACTGTCGCTAAGCAAGGACACCGCCTTCTCGTAAACAACGCAGTTCAGATTCCAGAGATTAACATCTTCGGGGAGCAAATCGGGGAGAGCAGTATTAGCTTCAGCTAATTTGTCCATTCTGAGAAAGACTTTTTGGTGGATAGATCTCCTATTTCTCATGTTAGCATTATCGGCTATCTGCAAAGGTGTTCTTGCTGGAATGGGTGGAATGTTCGATGGAGGATGTTGCTCTTCTTCTTGTTGATAAAGAGCTTCATATCCGTTTTTTCGCAAAAAGGATACCTGATCTCTTAAATACTGAGGCGTTTGATGAGCATATTCTGGGTGCATATTGACCCAACGGTCATGTAACCTCTGCATGAATCCTTTTCGCGCGGGTGAGCTTCTTTGACAACAGGTAAGGATGTCCCTCCTGAGTTGGTCCGACCACTTAAATCGATGTTCTCGCGTTTGTCCGGGGCCATTGCCTGGTCGTCGCCTCGGTTCGGTCCTATTGCCACTCCCAACTGAACCATGGCCTCCATCCGAGAGAGGCCTATTGTGGGTGGCACTGCGCGATACTGGTGTCGTAACCGCATAATTCATTGCATTGGGGAGTTAGCCCAAAGCAATGTGGCTGACTGCAAGAGCTGGAGCTCTCGGGGGATGGGGTCGCCACATCCCTACGCCACATGCAGCTCATCATTATGCAGTTTTCTCCATTCACCAGTCTCTTCATCCCTCTTTGGACCATAGATTTTTCTAAGTACTTTATTTTCGAAAACTCTAAACCTATTCTCCACTCCCTTCGTCAGCGCCCACGTTTCACACCCGTACATGACGACCGGCATTATTATCGTTTTGTAAATTCTTACTTTGATGTTTCTAGATAGCAATCGCGATTTTATTTTCGCTTGTACTTGTCTGACCACGTATTCTAAAACTAAGTTGAAAAGGGCTCACGAAAGTTCATCGCCCTGTTGCAGGCCATCGCGGATCGAAAACTCTTCAGATAAACTTCCGTTTACACGTATTCTACCCCTACTGCCGCTTAAGCGAATTTCGATAAGTCTGACTAATTTTCTTGGTACACCCAAGAACTCTAGGATCCAGTACATTCGTGCGCGTATAATAGAGTCTTAAGCTTGTTTGAAATCGATAAATAGCTCATATACTACTTTATGAAATTCCCATTTCTTTTCTAACAGTTGTCTAATTGTAAATATTTGATCGCTTGTAGATCGGTTTCGGCGGAATCCACACTGGTAATCCCCAATGATTTCCTCGGCAAAAGGAGTTAGTCTACTTAAGATTACATTGGGCAGGATCTTATAGCACGAAGGCACAAGTGAAATTCCCCGGTAATTGTTACAGTTCGTTTTATCGCGTTTTTTAAAGATGGGAATAATAATAGAGGTATTCCATTCCTCCGGCATGCGTTCTGTTTTCCAAACTGCGCGTATTTATTTACAAATTTGCCTTTTGAGGCAAGGGCCTCCATTTTTTATCAGTTCTGACGGTAGGTCGTCGATGCCCGCCGCTTTGTTATTTTTCAACTTCTTTATGGCCATTTCTATTTCTACATCAGTGGGATCATCAATTAGTAGATCGGCAGTGTGGATTTCACCGAGATTACCTTTAACGGGGGCTTCGCGTACATTTAATAGCTTATCGAAATAGTTTTTCCATAAATTCAGTCTCTCTGTCGCATCGGCTACTAGATTGCCATTTTCGTCCCTCATTACTTCTGTTCTACTTTGGAAGCTTTTCCGCATAAAATTGATTCCCCTGTACATCTCACGCGGGTTATTTTGTTTATTATGCGTTTCTATTGCTAGTATTTTATTCTTTTCCCACGCACTTTTCTTGGATCTATAAAGCCTATTTGTACTTTTACTAATCTCGAGATACTTCTTATGTGTTTGATTGCGCTTATTTTGTAAACTAATTAGTTTGGCCTTCTGACGTTTTTCAAACCAAAGTTTGCACTCTTCGTCAAACCATGGTTTGCTTTTGGTTACTTTCTTTAAACCTATAGTAAGTTGCGCGGCTGTCTTTATCGCCTTTTTCATATTGCTCCACAGGGTTTCCGAGTCCTCCACGTAATTATCGTTATCGTCTCTCTGTTCTTGGAGAACGTCGAAACTATTAGAAATCTCAACTTGATAATTTAATATTTCTGTTGGTGTTTTAAACTTATCTATATTGAAACGAACTGTTGGCTCTGTGCGGCTTGTTTTCTTACTTAACGCTAGCCTAGATCTTAGTTTTACTATCATGAGAAACTGGTCTGAATTTAAATCCGCTCCCCTGTACGATCTTATATCCAGAATGTTTGTATGACGTCTTCTGTCAATTAGAACGTGATCAGCTTGAAAAATTTGCTTTTGACAACGAGGTTGTTTGAAGCTGCAAAGTTTATTACTCTATTCCCATTATTATTACTGACGTCATGCAAACTTTCCGACCCTATTGTAGGCCTATACATCGGTTCTTTTCCAATTTTCGCGTTGAAATCTCCCAATACTATTTTTGCGTCATACGTTGAGAACTTGTCAAAAACCTGTTCGATTTTTTCGTAAAAAAGATCCTTAGTGTCTTCGTCTTTGTCCTCGGTGGGGCAGTGCACGTCGATTAACACCTGTTTGCTGAAATTACCCTTTAGTACAATGTATGATAACCGATTGTTAACGAATTGTATGTCGATAACCGCTTGCGAAATTCGTTTATTAATGAGAAAACCTGTCCCCAGTGTGCGCCCCTTAGCTCCCCCATAGTGAAAAGTATAGTTATCCTTAGAAATTGACGCGTAATCGCCCGGCCAGCAGGTTTCTTGAAGTGCTATTAAGTCAGTATCGTATGTCTGTGTTATCTCAATGAGTTCGCTAAATCCGCCAGTATTTAGACTGCGCGCGTTCAGAGTTCCCGCCCTTAGATATTTTACTGTAGTTTTTTGTTGTTGCAAGTTAGCCATGGTAATTTCGTGGAAATCCGCACGTTAGGATCCTATTCCGACCGTGTCAACTTGTCGTCAGACACATTACACTTTCATCCTCGTATCCTAACATCCCCCTGCAAGGCAGCGCGCCTACTGGCATCAATACCCCTTTGGCCCTGTGCAGGCGAATCATTCCACAAATCCCTTGCGGGCAGTGTCGTCGCTGCGGTGTCCAATGGGGCAGCAGAATTTTTCCCTTACAAGATTTTTAGTTTTGGTTCGGGTAGTGTTTCTAGGTGGATACACGCTGCACCTCGGCTTGCCAGAACCCATCCATCAGGCTCGGTCAACTCTGTGGGAAATAAATGGCGATATTCCGCGCCATCTGTGATGAGCCAGAGAACTACATACGCGTGCATGTGTTGGTCTTTATATATGTATATGCCCCTTCCTTACATGTATTGAATACTAGAATAATTTAACAAAAAAGGAATAATAAAGACAAAATGAAGCAAATAAGAAAAGAAAAATAGGAAATTAAAGATAATTATCATTCTATTTCCCATTTTACGTTTCTCATTCACTTAATTTTGCCTTTATTTGACGGACTGCAGTACAGAACTACATAACCAACAAAATCACAGCCACAAGCGACATCAAACAATTTGCCGCGCACGCGCTTTTTACATCGCCCCACCCGTTGGCGTTGAAAGTTAGCGCCATCTGCGATGGGCCAGAGAAATAATATCGCACCCCTCAATGCCTCTCTGTCCCCGCGCCATAGTCCTAAGAATTCGCCATTTCACTGTACAGAGTTGACCGAGCCTGCCATCCATTGCGTATGAACGCGAATGGGTGAGTCCTCCCAAGCCATGGTTGTCGTGTACCTATGTTCTACCAGTGCAAGCTCACGACACCCACGACTGGTTCCTATCGGCTGTCCGCGACTGCTTATTCTTGTATTCGCAGTTAACCTTAGGGGCTGTTCAGCCTTACGGGCCGTTCCTCTATCCGCAACCTGAGGACGCGCTACGTAGTGGTGACAGGAACATTTATAGTGGACAAAAATACAAAATTTCACGAAGTTCAAAAAAATTAAAAATATGTTTTCCAGCTCTGCGAATAACACCGCAAATTCCTCTGAAATTCCTTTAAGTTGTTGAAATCAATTACAAATTTTTCGGAATCTTTTAAAACCCCCGGGAATATTTCAAATCCTTTAAAATCCCATTAAATTACTGAAATTAATTAAAATTTCCTTTGGATTTTTTTAAATACGATCAAATCCTATGAAATCCCTTCAAATTATTGAAATAAATAAAAAATTGCCTGGAATATTTTAACATAACCTGAAATATTTCAAATTATTTGAAAATTTTTGTAATACCTTGACATTTTAAAAAGTTTTGGAAAATTTCTTGGAATTTTTAAAAGTACCCTGATATATTTAAAATTCTTTGAAATTTTTCGAAATCCCTTGAAACTTTTTAAAGCTGTTGAAAATTCCTGGGAATTTTAAAAATACCCCAAAATCCTTTTAAATACCTTAAAATCAATGAAAACCATTAAACATTTGTTGGAATCTTTTAATACTCTAAAAGGTTTCAAGGTGATTCAAGAAATGTCAGAATTACGCATATAAGTGAATATAGTGACTTTATCTTTAAAAAAAAATGACTAAAAAGTGACTGACTTTCCCCGACTAAGGCTTCAAATTGTTATTATTCGCACTTCTATTAGATGTGGAAAAAGAACAACAAAAGTTTTCCTCGAAAACAATAATTTTGAAGATAATTATCTACCTAATTTACGACTTCAACAATAATTTACTATTAAATTATCATATAAACAAACAATATTTCTATTTAAATTTATTACAAATTGGAATGTTGTAAAATACCCTAACATATTTCAAATTCTATTAAATTACTGAAATAAATTAAAAATTCCCTGCAATCCTTGTCCCGGAGCATCCTTGTCATTCATTTAAATGAAAATAAAACCACTTTTTACTTAGAAAAAACTCTAAATGTCGATAAACAATACTTCAATCATAATCCCCGAACCCTTATTTTCCCATTTTTGTATTCAGCTGGATCAAAACAAAGCCAAAATCCATCGCTCAAATTGTCTGATACACAGCATGTTGCGCCACACAAAGAAACCGAAATATTTTCTCCTTAATTTACGGAAAATGGAGAAAATGATGAAATTTTAATAAACGATAAATAAAAAAGATCCTACCTTACATGTGGATCTGCCAAAAGGCAGAACATCACTTCGTTTTCGCATTTTTTCTTCGCCTTGATGTCCCAAGTGGGATCCCTATTCACCTCCTTCCGGCGCTGTCATAGATTCCTGCTCCTAACCCTCCAACCCCTTTGGAGCCGTCTGTGTACGAGATTTCCCCTTAAAGAAGCGGGTTACCATTTGCTTTCCACATATTCTTGCTTGGAATGCAGATGCGGAAAGTCTTGGTGAAGTTAAAGCGTTTTATTATTTTATCTTGCCTGATTTCTAGAATTGGCAGTGTGCTGACGTTTCTTGAGAATCTAGTGTGTGTAGTCCTCCAAGTCCATCTATTTGCTCTTGCCGGACGGCCCATCGCGTTAGCCGCCCTGACAATTATCGCAACGTGAAGGATTCTTCACAGAGCATAAATCCTATCGCCGATGTGGGCGTAGTGCTGAATGCTCCCGTCACACCCCTAAATGCTAGCGTTTGTGATCGTCACAGCTTATCTTTCATGGATTTGAGTTTCACCCGTGGCCACCAGACCATGACCCAGAGCTGTCACACCAGAGCTCTACGATGCGCAGTACCGACCTTGTAAGGCCCATCAACATTACCAGATAGGCCCCCCTAATGAGGATTACAAAATTCTTCGCGTGTTTTTGGGTATAGTACATTTTCTTATTTAGTTTACGAAGGAGGCTGTCTACTAGAGTGCACCACAGGATAGGTGACAGGACACTCCCCTGTGGGCATCTTCGCGGCGCTACTCCCCTGACTAGGCCTTCGCCCCATCTGGTTTCGAGTCGCCTCCAGTGTAGCATGTTTCGTATCCAGGTTATTAGCTGGTCTGGCACGCCACGCCTTGAAGCTTCTCGATATATGACTTCTGGAGGGGTATTGCTGAAGGCACCCTCTATGTCCAAGGAGGTCTCCACATCAGACCCTCTCTGTTCCAGCTTCTGGTGCCATTTTGCCACAGCAGCTTGGAGCGCAGGTACTACAGAGCAGCTTGCCTGAAAGGCGTGCAGCCCTCTATGCAGCGGGCTTGGGAATGAAGGACACTGTGCCGTCGTTCCATGGCGATGGCATGTGTCTAAGGGCAATGCCTGCTCTAACTAGTTTCGTCAGTGAGGGGACGTCTAAATCCATTACCTTTTGTAAGAGCACTGGGTATACGCCATCCGCCCTAGGTGATTTAAAGGGACAGAAGAACCCAATGTCCTATTCCACCTTCCTGATATCAACGACCTTGGCGGCGAAATTGCAGTCGGCCTTCTTCCCCTCCTGACCCCAGTCTTCCTCCTCTCAGGCGGTTTGAGTTCGCTGAAAACCTGGGAAGTGAACTTCCATCAGGTGATTCAGCTTTTGTTCTTCGTCTCCGGCAAACTTGCCATTATTGACCCTTATGGCCAACGGCCATACCACGCTGAAAAAACCAGTTCTCGTCCGATCACTGAAGTTGAGCAGGGTTGGGCGCGGTGAGTACTTGGATGGGTGACCATTCGAGAATACTGCGTGCTGTTGGCCCATCGTGGGTGTGGTGAGCCCGCACTTGTAGTTATTTACTACAAGAAACTATCCACCTAGAAACACTATCCGAATCGGGTAGTGTCACGCCTACCCTGAAAGGGAAATGGCTTAATGGTATACATACATACATGAGCTCGAGGCGAGCCTCCGGATTTTTTGCCAGGATCTGTGTGGCCTCGCTGTATCCGGAATGTTCATAGATTCCTTCCAAAAACACCTCCGATCTTCCTGCTTTTAGATTCTTATGTTCGTATTCTATTCATACTGAGCCGTCTTATAGATGTCCAGTATTCCTGGAGTTCCTGATCTTCGAGACCGCCCGTTTTCCTAGGGCTAACTGGAAGCTGATATATTTGTGATCCAAGAGTGACTCTTTATCGGAGACTTTCCAGCCCACTATGTTGCTCCTCAGTTCTTCCGAGCATATAGTCAAATCGAGAACCTCACTCCTGTTTTTAATCTGAAATGTGGAAGTATCGCCACGATTAAGGATCTCCAGCTCAGTACCCTCTAGGTATTCAGTTAAATCTCTTCCTCTGCTGCTGATGTTTGTACTCCCCCACACTGTATGGTGGGAGTTTGCGTCACAGCGCAACAGCAGAGGAATCCTATTCTCCTGGCAGTGCTGAATCAGCGCTTCGACCATACGCCTGGTGCAAATTTATCTGCATCATTGAGATTCCCGTCTCAGCCATTAATAGATTAATTCTGGACGTCTTTTGGAGTCCTTCCTCCTCTTGCCCATAGACCGAGCAGGAGGACTTACTCCAAATGATGCTGCGATATCTAATGCCCTTTGTGTCTACCCTTGGCTGTTTTTCAAAAGCCGCGCTGTGTGAAGTTCCGATTTTTGAGCACTGCTAAGGTGGCGGCACATAAGAGTCTGGCTGCGGATCGGAGCCCTCATTATTTTTGTTTTTATTCATTGTGGCGCCCATTTTTGTCCCACAAGTAGCTAGGAAAATGAAGAACACACCCTGCAGAGCCCTGTGTGCAGGGGGCGGGTCTATATACTATGGGGTGCGACCTGTTATCTTATCAATGATTTGTTAACCCTGGTGCCATTCAGCCCTTGAACGGCGATTACATCATGGCTTGGGAGCATGACAACTCGCCGCCCTCGATATTCCAGGGGGCTTTGCTATTACCCCCTGGAAGGATCGCTCCTTACTTTAGGTCCCGCAGACTAGAGTCCATCACTTCCCTAGAGCAGCCATACATCGCAATGCAGTCCCTTTGGTCCACTGTCTCTAGGTCTCCAGTCCAATTAGTCCCTTCAGCCCTCCCACCAGGTACAAGGTCACGTGATCCCTAAGGAAAGTAATTCCTGTTTTACCGACTTAATACAATTTTTAATATTTTAAAAAACAGGAGTGTCCAGACGTCCGTTTCCGTTTCATAGTTTAGGTATCGCATGCTCTTAACTATCATTATTGTCTTATAAATCTGGTCCATTTAAGTCATTTAAGGCCTGTGAAAATTTTTCTTTTGCTAAGGTGGGCTTAGAATTACTATATGAATTTAATCACAACCAGTGATAACCCGCGGCTACAACCGACTTTATTAGAAGTACTCGCATTTGCCTGGACGTTTGGCCAGGGGAGAGGAAAAGTGCGGAAAACCACCTCCCGAGTTTAGCCGGTTTTTCGACAGTAGAGTTTGAAAACAGACATTCTACCCTACCCATCGAATGCACACTATAATTTTCGGCGTGAAATCTCCCGCTCGACATTAGCCCCGAGTCGAGATTCACCTCGCAGCTAATGCCGTCGGTATGCACATAACTAATAAAACAGCCTTCTTAAATAATTCAAACAATTTTGTTTTCTGTTTCAGAAAATCAAGCTACGAATGTGACTTTGAGAAATTATGAACCAAATTTTGATGGATTGATTCATTCGTGGGTAGAGCGATTTCCTACACCAGACGTTTCTCAAATCTTGGTTGAACTCTGGAACAAGGATGCGCGGCATTTCGACATGGAGGAAATAAAAAAATAGTAAAAGGGCAATTTTTGTGCATGGAAACTTGAATGTTCAAAATTACGAGAAAGTATAATGTTGTGCAAGAGGACTATAACATTTCGATTAAATAAAACTTTTACATTATCCGTTGTAACAAGATGTATATTTCTTTGTCAGTTGCATCTACAAATTAATTATCAAACAAGATTCAACTTCAGAGAAAAGAAATGCAAATTTATACGAGCTGGGAAATGCTTTGGGAGTTTTTGATTTGAGTTTTAGATAGTTTTAATTCGCTTATTTATGTTCTCGTACCATTGTAGAATAGAATGATTGTATATTGGTGTACAGTTTTATATGAAACCATAATTTTACTAGAATGTAATAGTTTTTTGCACACAATATTTCTACTCTGGGGCAAGAGAGATAGTAATAGAGAAAATCACATTGAAAGAGACAGGCATGAATCTGGATTGATAAAGGGATAAAAAAAGATATACAATATAAAAAACAAAATAACAACACAAAAATAACAAAAACAAAAGAAAAAGAGATAAAAAAAAATCAATCGATTTGTTTGAGGCAAGGGGAAAAAATGTTGGGTTGGCAGTCGAAAAAAGTGAGAAAAAAATGTTTGAAATCGGATTATATCTTCTGATCTCTTTTTCTTTATATGTACCTCTTTCGCTATTAAACAATAATACAAAATTATAAATCGGTTCAGATGTACGCATTTTGAAAAAAGTTGAATATGCCAAACCTGAAATTTCTTCAGCTTGAATCGAAGAAACATGCTATTATTTTGCTTTCATGAAGAAAAATGTTTTCGAAATTTTTATACTTCCGGTGACAAAAAACGGGCGTGTTTGCATTTGGGTGCAAACCCGTTCTCATAAAAAATCTCATGATTAGCTACATGAAAAAATCTACGGTTTTATATAATATTTCCCTAATAGTTTAAGGATAGTTTTGTATCAACAAAGTTAAACCTACGTATCTTAATTTTTGTCATTTACCATTTATAATAAAAGCTGCCTTTAGATTGACTTTATTTTAGGTGACAATCATTTTTAAGTTTCCCGCACACAATTGCATTTTCGCCTGGGGTTATTCAAATTTCTATTTCTTTCTTGACGAATACATGAAACTATTTCAATCAAGATTGAAATTAAAAATAGCTCTGGAGAGTTCTCACGCTGATGATCCTCTTGGATCATTGATCGGCGAGATCTAGGTGGAGTTCACCAGATCATTAGGGAGGGCGCCAGCGAGTGTTTTGACACTCTCGGAAGTGTGGTGTGGCTTGAAGTTGTCGATACGAACGAGGACAACCACAGAGTGCATTTTAAATTTTTTATACGTAATGTGGAGTTAACATCGGAGTGAGCCCAGATGTTGGGCGCTCGGGCCCCATGTTGGGCGCCATAAATTTGAAGAACGAATAACTTAATTAAACGTCATTGTAAATCAAAATACCAGTTGATTAGTGGGTGGGGGTATTTCTGGATTGGCCTTCGAACCGGTTACCAGAATTCCTTGCTTGCGGGGCGAGCACTTGTTTGGAGATTGGACCTTCCGGGCTTTGAAAGATTTCTTCGTAGGAGACGCTCTCTGCCGCTTGATTGAAGTCGGGTTTTCAAGGTTATGCCTCTGACAAGCGCTTCTTCACAGGCTTGCTTACGCCTAATTCCTGGCGAGTCAGGGTGATTCGTAAGTCTTTAAAGCTTCGGGTAATAAAGCGTTGACCGGAAATACTGGGAAGCGGGCAATTATTGTTCTGTTGATGTTCGGTCCTCTCGGGGGCAGAGGGATTTTGTCTAGGAGGGAAGAACTCTATAGGTGAGGCTCGAAGGTTGAGCACGTCCTCTTCGGACGCCTGTTGTTGAGTCGGTTCTTCGAGGTAGCTCCATGATCCCTTTGAAGGAGATACAACTCCAAATTCCCGCAGTACCTCGTCCAGGGCGATTTCTAGGTAGCTGGCCGGGCTTGGAACTGGCGTTGTCGGACAAGAGGGCCCTGGAGTAGGAACCTTCTGGATTGCATCCTGCTGGGATTGCTGATCTCCAAAAATAGCAAATTCCCGTTGTTCCGGGTTATCCTGTCCATCTACAGTCCCGGGCGTTGTCTTGGAAATCCTTGTCCCTCCCGATTGAGGGGTCTTTTAGGTTTTCTTTCGCTTCGGCGGCATAGCTCGGTCCAGCGTTGATGCTGACTTTTCTTCTTCTTTCTCTCTTGTTCACTTGCATTAAATAAAATACGAACTAGCTTCAGCCATGATTCTGTATGAAACAAGAGGCGAAGTGAGTTTTAACGATTCGTTATTTTTTTATTAGCATTAGTTTAATGGCACCCTCCCGGAAGAGAGGGACCAGTGCGAAGTTAGGGGGCTTATTATTTATTATTTAGGGAAATAATACAAACTTGACTGGAACCTTCCGAAAGAGAGGGAACGGTGCGAAGTTGTCTTAGATATTTATTTTTTGTTTAATAATGTTAGTTTAACTGGACCCTCACGCGAGAGAGGGACCGGTGTGAAGCTAGAGGTTTATTACTTATTAACTGGCTTAAGAATGTTAGTTCAACTGGACCCTCCCGAGAGAGAGGGACTGGTGTGAAGTTAGAGGTTTAGTATTAATTATTATTTAATGATGTTAGTTTTTACTGGACCCTGCAGCGAGAGAGGGACCAGTGCGAAGTTAAAGGTAATTATTATTTATTGCCTTTGTTTAATAATGTTAGTTTAACTGGACCCTCCCGCGAGAGAGGAACCGGTACGAAGTTGGAGGTAGTTATTATTTATTGTATGTATACCATTAAGCCATTTCCCTTTCAGGGTAGGCGTGACACTACCCGATTCGGGTAGTGTTTCTAGGTGGATAGTTTTCTTGTAGTTATAAATAACTACAAGTTTGGGCTCACCACACCCATAATATGCCAACAGCACGCAATATTCTCGAATGGTCACCCATCCAAGTACTATCCGCGCCCAACGCTGCTTAACTTCAGTGATCTGACGAGAACTGGTTTTTTCAGTTTTTTCAACAAAATTTTGTTTAATAATGTTAATTTAACTGGACCCTTCCGCGAGAGGGCCCGGTGCGAAGTTAGAGGTAGTTATTATTTATTGTTTTTGTTTAAAAATTTCAGCTTTAACTGGCCCCTCCCGCGAGAAAGGAACCGGTGCGACGTTAGAGGTAATTATTATTTATCACTAAATTCTTACTGAACTCTCCTAAGAGAGAGAGAGAGAGCCAAAGAGAATTTTAAGTTTATAATAATTTAAACAACAACCGAGACTTTTTAGCAGGCGAGGATTGAAACTAAATTACACTCGCGGTGACAAACGGGAAACAAATATGGCGGTCAGTCGTCAAAAACACAGAACTTGCTTCCTGCATCGTTGCTGAAGCTGATTCCTCGATCCTCCTTGAGGTATCGTTAGTCCCGGGTTATAGTTCACATGCGGAAGGAAAATTATTTGAACTTGTTTCTTTTTTTGTTTCCACACAAGTCTTTAGTTCCAGTGAAAGTAATGTCTATTCACAGAACAAAAAGTCAGATTAACCACTGCACTTTCGGAGCGTTTATTTTTATATCGGGTAAGAGCCTACGTGAAGCGATAAGAGTGCTTTTTTACACTATGTTCAAACTGTAACGCGGAGCGAGATCCTGACGATGCTATGGCAGGGACTGAACTCCCGCGTAGTTCCTAGGGTGAGAGGAGCGTAGGTCTTTCTCTACTCAAGGACCGCGATTCGTACTGACCTTGCGAGCCAACCGCCGCCGCTCGCTTACAGAGGGTCCAGAGACAGTGTGGCAACCTAGTGTCATTTTTGCTGATTGGCTCAGTTTTCTCATAGATATTTTGGTATATATAGATATACTACACTATAGAAAACCTAGACGTAAAATGGTGACATCCTTTCGCAAAATGGCGACATCCGGCTAGGTTGCCACACTGTCTCTGGACCCTCTGCACGCTCGCTGAGCCGATATCGCTCGCAGGATGGTCAGACTCCGCACTACAATAATCTGAATCTTCGCCACTAGCGGCGTCGTCGGCGTTGGGCACATATCCAAACACCTATTGTGTTCATTGCGACGAATGGCCAAGAAAATAATTAAGTACAACAGTATTTTAAGATGTTGGCTAGAAAAAACCCATAAATGTTTTTTAACGAACGTCACGATTTTCGTTAAACGAGAAAGAACCCATTGAAACGGCGGCTCCGTCAGTTGCGTATCTGTCATTTTGCGATTGAGATTTTTAAAACAGAATTGGTTTCTCGAATGCCTTGGAATCTGCAATGTACTACAATATCCATTTCAAGCCGAGTCATATTGAATCGATTTACCTCTTTTTGAATGAGACATACTTTTTTGAGGTTAGGCTGCCATATTTCCCATGATGTTTAAATTTGATAAATTATCGAGAGATTAAGAGAAATCATACGCAAAAATACTAGATTTCTTTTGCTATTTTAGTTCTAGAGGATATAAAGGCTTTTGCGACTTATAAGTCTCTGTCAGAAAAATAATGAGTAAAATTATGTTAGAAACCAATCGGCGGCAATCTGGAATTCCAGTGACAGGTACGCTATTCAGATGTCTTAGAAACCCATTCAAAGCAAGTGAATGGATTTTTGTTTCCTGGGTCTATCGGAATATATAAAAATAATTACCATACCACGCTGGAAACACCAGTTCCCGTTAGATCACTGAAGTTAAGCAGTGTTGGGCGCGGTTAGTACTTGGATGGGTGACCATTCGAGAATACTGCGTGCTGTTGGCATATTATGGGTGTGGTGAGCCCACACTTGTAGTTATTTACTACAAGAAACTATCCACCTAGAAACACTACCCGAATCGGGTAGTGTCACGCTTACCCCTTGAGGCTCGCCGAAAGGGAAATGGCTTAATGGTATACTGAAATTTTAGTATTTATGCGTTTTTTTCTCAAGAATTTGTTTTGTTTGAACAATTACGTATCTCGAATCAAAGTACTTTATTATTTTACAATCATATTTCATATCGGAAGCCGTAATGGTGAAATAATTTCAAATTTAAGTTATTCTAAAACGACCAATAATTTCAAATTCAAATATTCCAAATTGAACAATCAATTTAGAAACATTTTTAATGTAATTGAGTAATACCCTGGCGGACCGAACGAACGGAGCGGATACGCTACAGAGTATCCTTACAGTATCCACATCGTATCCTCTCCTGTTGATTCTCCCTGACCCATCTCTCCCTCTTCTGTATCCTCCACCTTGCGTTAGATAACACACGTATTTTGTCAACAATGTACTGTTTTATTGACAGCAGCTTTGACTTGTTCATACATATATGTATGTATTTATATATGTATATTATTTATAAGTTAGTTATATATGTATGTCTTTATATATAATTAAAAGTTTGTCAGAAGGACAACCACGGGATTTTGCCGTGAGCAGGTGCTAATCTGAAAAACTGCACCCGCTCCCAGCGAAATCGCGGTAAAACTTCCGCTGTAACCTTGTCTCAGGCTCGTGAGATTATTGTCAATTATATATATTATACATACGTACATACATACATATATATATATATATATATATATATATATATATATATATATATTCCAAATTTCCTATGAATGTGCCGCCAGGCCACTTTTTTTTAGGACTACACCACTACCAACAGCCTTAAGAAAAAAATAATCTATTTGTCCAGAGTTTCAAAACTAAATCAAAAATGGTGTCAAGTTCCTAAAAAAATAGACTACCTATTCAAGTACAATAATAATTGGAAATATTTCTATACAGGTTGTCCCAGACTCAAGTGTCCGGACTTATACGGGTGTAAATACAAATCAAAAAATTAAAAATAAGAAAAAATAATTTTTGTTTAAGATAGAATTTTCATTCAAATAAATAAAATTTATTACTAAAAATTGTACATAAAAAAAAATTACCATAATTTTAGTACACATAGGAAAAAATGTTCAATTTGCGAAAGTAAAACATTTTTAGC
The DNA here is from genome assembly GCA_932195095.1 of Andricus curvator. Lineage (NCBI taxonomy): Eukaryota > Metazoa > Arthropoda > Insecta > Hymenoptera > Cynipidae > Andricus > Andricus curvator. The sequence continues at coordinate 270,916 of CAKNYM010051865.1, read as the reverse complement.
CTCTTTGCGACAGGTCTAATTTTGATTACAAAAAATCATTAGAGTTTTTTATTTATAATCAAACGTAGTACATTTGTAGCACTTGCCATTTTCGATTTTCAACAATTGTGACGACACAATCGTAGTAGGTTAGGTGGGATTGTCAGGAAGGTTTGCATGGTTGGTATTTAAGTACATGTGTATGCACATTACTTTTTGGAAAGAATATTATAAACATTAAAGTTATAAATTTCTGAATAATAATATTTTTCAAATATAGAATGCATTTGCGCAATTATTTCTCATTGTTTTCTCGATTGCAGACTTTTCAGTTTTCCCAAATAAAATGTAAAAAATTTGGGATTAGAGTGCCCATATCGATTCAATTTTAATCGATTTGGTACTTTAACCTCAAAATTTTCAAATTTTATTTGATTTTGTGAAACTAAAAGGTCGTCAACTGAAAAAAGGATGAAAAATACGAGCGCACATGTTACACTTGAAAAGTAAAATTATTCAAAAATTGATAACTTACTTTTAGGTGTACAATTTTTCTCACAGAAAGTTGCATGCATTCACATATAAAAATGTAGCAAATATGCTGGATTCTTTGCAAATTTATATTTTCAAAGTTACCAAATTTCCAAACCTAGAAATTCTGATATTTCCAAACTGGGCTCCCTGCAGATTTATTTATAAATTCTAAGTTTATCAAGTCGCCAAACTATAAATTCAAATATTAAAAAAATGTCCACATTAACAATTCTAACATTTCAAAACTGGCGAGATTTAGCTCTTTTGATAAATGATATATTGCTCAAGTCGCCAAGCAATAAATTTCAAAATTAAAAAATGTATCAAACTTCCAATTCTGATATTTAAAAACTGGGCCCTCTGCAAATTTATTTATAAATTCTAATTTTGTCAAGTCGCCAAACTATAAAAAGCCCCCTGGAATGTCGAGGGCGCGACTTCTTATGCTCTCAAGCCATGATGTGATCGCCGTGTCAAGGGCAGAATGGCACCAGGATTACGAAATCCTTGAACACTCCGAAGTGCCCCCCTTAATCGAGGCGGACACGGGGGAGTCACAAAGGAGATGTCTTGACGCAGACTTTGGGGTACTAGGTCGAATCTCTTAGTATATAGACTCTCCCCCTGCAAGCGGGGCTCTTCAGGGGCTGCTCTTTAATTCAATGACTGCTTGTGGGACCAAAATGACCCACAAAAACCAAAAAACGAGGTCTCTAATCCTGGACCCTCATCTAACCTACCACCAAAGGGGGACGGCTGAATTGAGTGGAATGCCTGCAATTGCAGGTATGCAACAGAACGAGTACACCGCTCTATTGCAGTGCTTGCAGTCGAGTGCATAGCAACTCTGCGAAGTATCTATTGAAGCCAGTTGACGGCTTGCAATTCAAAGTGAATTTTTTTAATAGTTCCTAATGGCAATTATTTTAAAATATCAAATTGATTTATTTCGCTTAGAAATAGCAAAATTGTGATGATTTCTGCAGATTTCTTGGCCATCTAATTTTCCTCTTAAATTTTAATAAAAATTTAAAGAAATTTTACCGTTTCCTCAAACACTGAATTTTTGGTATAATAATTCTAGTTTTGATGTCTTCAGTCTTTTGCCTCGTGTAGTTGGGCTCAACATTCCAAGTGTCACTTTGTCGTAAAACTCAAGATTTCTCAAACAGATCGCGGCTTTTTTTTTTAATTTCTAACCTGAAAAGATGAATTATAAAACAAAAAATGTAATAGTTGATATTTTATAACCAAAAAAGATTAACTTTCTACCAAAAGAGATGAATTTAAAACAAAAAAGACGAATTGTCAATCAAGAAGATTAAAATTCTACCAAAAAAGACGATTTTTTAACAAAATACATAAACATTCAAACAAATAGTTAAATTTTCAACTACAAAAGATCAATTTTCAACGAAAAATGGAAAAGTTAAATTTTCTGTACACTTGTAAACTAAAAGATGAATTTTCTGTAAAACAGTTGAATTTTAAACCCAAAAAAGTTAATTTCCAACCAAACAGTTGCATTCTTAAACAAAATAGAGGAAATTTCCAATCAAGAAGATTAGTTTTCTACCAAAAATGAAAGAGTTACATTTTCAGTTTAAAAATGATTTTAAACAAAAAAAACGTATTCCCAAGAAAATACACTCCATGTCCGATATGAGAACAGTTTCGGGGGTTGCCTCGCACTGGCCTTGATCCTCAATCGGACAATTGGAATACATAATATTGCGTAAAACACGCGAGTGAGTACCCGCGCACTGCGCCTTTCCGCTACGCTGCTGATGTTTTCAAGCATGAATGACAATCGTCTTTCGGCCCGCAAGCTGAGAAACTGCGTGGGCCAACAGTTCTAGGAGTATCGTAAATCGAACGTCGTTCTATCGGGCGTGGAGTGTATTTTCAAACAAAGAGGGGGAAAATAGGGGAAAGATTAAATATTAATTTTTATACGTAGAAAAGAAGAAACAATCTTCTTATAAGAAATGTTATTGTTGGAAACTGCGGGCAGGTGAGGCCGAAACAGAAAGGAGAGATTCCAATTAAACACTTTATTAATACCGAACTTCCGGGCTACATGTGTGTATCGCTCGACGCGTGGCGTTCGACTGACTACATCGTTAGTCTACACGAGAGACGACGATTGAAAAATTGTACCTGGGCCCCTGGCTCCACAAATGTACACGTATATTTCAACACTCCCTCTCAATCTAGTCTCCGTTTTTTTATAACAAAATAAACTCTCTTACAAATAGCGCTGTAAAAATAAATCTGACTTTGATACTGGATACAATTTACAACGACTATGCTTAGTAGTACTTCGATAATATGTTCAGTTCAATCTTATTCATTACGGTCGGAGGACTTGTACATTTACAGGAACTCGAAACGATTTGGATTCTCTTTGCTCAAGTCCTGAAGATAGGTGGCTTTGTAAGAAGCCAGTGAATTATTCCCATGACTCAGTCATCTCGGAACATTCCTCTGTCTCTGTAAGCATACAAATATAAGTTAATAGTCGGACACATTAAATATCAATAGGGTCAATTTTTCATGTAATTTATGGGGTAATGCTTTGGTGAATAAATCAGCCAATTGGTCACTTGACACTATCCAAAGTATTTTAACGTAATTTTCATTTACGCATTCTTTAATATAGTGTTCTCGTTTCTCGACCATATGTCTCAATCTGTTACTTCCATTGGTCTTAGCACACACTAGTGCAGCCTGATTATCGCAGTACAAAGTTATTGGATACAGATCTTTCCTCAGTATGAATTGAATTGAATTGTGTATAGACATCAATTCTTGACAAGTCTCACTCATTGCCACATACTCCGCCAGACAGGTGGATAGTGCAATGCTGCTTTGCTTGTGAGTTCTCCATGCAATGGGATCTCCATATAATCTTATTATGTAACCACAAGTTGTCAATGAATTCTTACAATCAGTAAGACTTGCATCTGAGTAAGGATTCATACTCTCTGTTTTAGCTTTGTACGTTAACTTACAGTGTCTCGTACCTGATAAGTACTGAAACACTCGTTTAACCGTTAGCCAGTCAGACTCAGTAGGATTGACTTGATGCCTACTTAATACATTGGTGGAATATGCAATGTCGGGACGAGTTGCATTTGCTAAGTACAGTAAGGATCCTATCGCTTCACGATACTGTGTATTAGAAGTGAGTGCAGTTGTATACTCTTCTTCTTCTCAACTTTTTCTCTTATGATCAGCAGCTTGATTGGTTTGCATGGGTGATACTACTGGTTTAGTTTGTGCTAATCCGAATTTGTTAAGCATTTTGTTTATAAACTTTTCTTGACTCAGTTTAATGGTGTTTGCATTTAGATCTCTCTCGATTTTAATTCCCAAGAATTCTTTAAGATCGCCTAAGTCTTTTATAGTGAATTCTTTACTCAGAGAATCTCGTAGTGAATTTAACTCTCTAACGTCTTCACTAGCTACAAGTATATCATCCACATACAACAACACCAAAACGGTTTTGTCTCCAGTCTTCTTAACAAATAGGCAAGGATCTATGTCATCTGACTTGAATCCCAAGTTTAGCATGACTGTTGAGAATTTGTCGTTCCATTTCTTCGGGCTTATTTTTAACCCGTAAAGTGATTTTTCTAATTTACATAAGAATTTTTGTTTAGTTTCAGAATCGATCATTTCTCCTTCGGGAATATGCATATATATTTCCTCGTCAAGACTTCCATACAAAAAAGCAGTCTCAACATCCAGTTGCTTCAATTTTAGCTTGTTTTTATTGGCAATGGCAAGAAAGGCTCTTACCAATGATAATCTCGAAACAGGAGCATATGTTTCTCTCAAGTCATACTCATTGCGATCCTGAAAACCTCTAGTGACCAGTCTAGCTTTATACTTGAAGTTTTCAGACTCACTGCCCTTTCGTTTGAAAATCCATCGTGAACTAACTATATTGGGTTTGTGATTCTTGTCGTAAACTTTCGATTTCTCTATTACACTATACACGCCTTTACTCTTAATAGCCGTGAGTTCGTTTTGAATTACCTCTCTCCATTTGTCGCCTTGGGGCCAATTTATGGCTTCTCTGTAAGTTTTAGGATCTCCGTGAATATCAGCTAATAATGCGTGATATGCAAAATCACTCTTAAAGTCATCTATATCTACATTTTCAAGTTTCTCGAACATGGTGTAGTAAACACCAATTTCCGAATTATTTTTCCTTGGTCTGCTTTTTTTCCTTTTAATTGGAGGTTCCTCAGAAACTCCCTCTGATTCTATTAATGGATTTCGATCACTAGACTCTAAATTTGACGTTTTGGACATATCAGCTGTAGTTTCAAAAATTAAGTTCTGTACATTTTCTGTGTTATCTGATTTTGATATGTCTCTGTATACTTTACTTTCAACTACTCTCACATGTCGGCTTTCATAGAGTTTACTTTGTTCCGGTACATACAATATAAAACCAGTTTAAAGATAACCTACTATACATCCTCTCAATGCTTGAACTCCGAATTTTATCCCGACGTGTCTAGGTATTCTAGCGTATGCAATGCACCCAAAACGTTTAATTTGTTCTATGTCAACTCTATATTTAGGGTTCAACACAGTAATAGGAATTTGCATGTTAATGGATTTATGTGGTGTTCGGTTATATATATATATATATATATATATATATATAGGTTGCGGCCCTCACAGCTAGATCCCACATACTCTGAGACAAGCCAGAGTCAAACATCATGGATCTCACCTTAGACACTAATGTGCGTATAAACCGCTCAGCAACTCCATTGTGTCCTGGTGTATCAGGACATGCTAGCTGTAACTCCGCACCTAGATCGTGCAGTACTTAAACTGTCTCATTTCCGGTGAATTCAGTTCCTCTATCGCATCTCAGAAAGCAGAGTTTTTCATCCGATCCTATAGCGTTTCTCAAGCTTCTAATACAGTCTTTAATACAGTCCGCGGTATCGTTTTTACCCTTCATTGGATAGGCCGAAGCAACTCTCGAGTAATCGTCAATTAATACTAGGACAAATCTGAATTCTTCAGGATGGGCTGCTGGACTTATAGGTGCCATGGTGTCGGCATGTAAAATCTGTAACGGCCTATCAGCCCTCGTTCTCACATGTTTAAAGGGCAACTTACAGCTCTTGGACATTAAACAAGCTTCACACTCTGACACACTGGTGTCATTGTTTATTTCTACAGTGCTCAGTTTTCCAGGAAACATCTTCGAAAAACTAATTAAATAGGGCTTAGACGCGTGACTCAATTTTAAATGCCACAACATTGGTTTGGTAATGTTTTTGTTTTCCGAAATTCCGTTATTCTCATACTCGATATTGACAATTTTATTCATTTCGTTTGCATTTGTATTGTCATTTAATACGTGAATTTTTCTCCCGAATAGATTTTTAATTAATTCGTTATTGTCATTGTTTATCTCGCCTTTAGAACAATGTTTATCATTCTCGCTAACTACATTGTTTAGGACTGCTGACATATTCTCCTCGTCACTATTATATTTTTTGACAATTCCGCATTTCTCTCTTTTGATTTATCGCACTTAATATTGTCATCGTCTGACAATTTTTTACTTCTCGTATTGTGTTTATGTGCGCTGGTAGATTCTCCTATGAATGCAATTGAATTTACGTGATCAGAATTCTCTTTTTCTTTGATAATTTTCAACTTGACTATCCAAAAAGGAGACTTGTATTTTCTTCTTATTAAACTTTGTCTCGATACCGGATCGTATATGTTTCAGCTTTTATCATCAAGAAATATTTTCATTCCTTTATCTACAAATCTCCTTAGTGACAGTAAATTTTCAGCCAAGTCTCTCGAGTAAAGAACATCTCTCAGAACTACCTCATTCTTCTCATTATTAATATTTTTATATCTCCTCTTCCAGTAGTGCTCATTTTGCTATTTTTATTTGCACACTTGATCGATACATTATTTGACTTCTCTAAGTTGTCAAAACATAATTTAGATTTACATAAATGCTAAGTCCCGCCTGTATCCGCAATAAATTTAGCTACGATACAATCATGTGTGTTTTCTCCTACTCTAAGCGCGTTACTATCTAAATTATTACGCTGATTTAAATAGGATTCATTACCTTCATATTCCTCCGCAATTGCTGACAAGGCTGTGTTGCGCTCGTTGGAATTGCCTCTGTTTCCAAGACCTCGTCCACGGTCATTTCGACCTCTCAGTATTCTCGATCCTCTCCCAGGACTGCGTCTGTTATTTCCGGCACCTCTCATCTCGGAGTTTTATTTCCTTGGCAAATTTTCTTCCGCAGTTTTAGCCCTCTTAGGAGCCTGTGTTTCAGTATCTTCAGATGTTGACCTTCTTTTGTTTGGACAGTTACGAGAAATATGGTCCTTTTCTCGCTTGCATCTGTAGCAGTATATTCTGCTTAGTTGAGTGCAGTTAGTGCTAATGTGGCCATGATTTCCGCACGTGTAGCACTGTCTTCCTCGACCAACAGGTCCTCTTCCTCGGGGAGCTCTGCTGCGAGAGCACCCACCTCGAGCCATCAGTGTAGAAACTGGGAGATTAAGAGGTGTAGTTGTTGACTCAACCTGTAACACATAATCTTTTCGATTCATGTAAGTCAACTCCTTGCCTTCTTGTCTCGCTAGACAATCAGCTATATTTACACCCGGAAACGCTTCCACCACGGCTTGTAAAAATACATCCCGTTTCTCTTTATCACCGAGTTTATCTATCCCCGTGATATTGCCGTATACTCGAATTTTCTCCTCGAATCTCTCCCAAAAATCTGCTACAGTCTCTTTCCCGGTATTATATTTTAAGTTATAAATCTCCCTCTTTGCAGAAATGGAGCTAGTTCTCGACTCAATTCTCTTATACTCTTTTAATTTTATAAATATTTCATAGGGATCTGACAGAGTTAGAATTCTATTATAATATTATGTGTCAATTCTGTTAATGAGAATATCTCTGACTTTGTGTCGATCGTCACTTAGTTTCTCTTTTTCTACAAATTTACATTTTTCATGATCAAGCACATAGTCTAATTTTTTAGCTTTAAGTTGAGACAATAGAAAATCCTCAAAGATCTCGAATTTGTTATTTGTATTCGATTTATAATTTCTGATTATACCAGACTCTTTATTGGATATCTCGATTTTTATTTTTTTCGGCAAACCACTCTCACGTGTTTCTAGTTGTCTTTTCTCGTTTAATAGTTTTGAAACTTTCGACTCAATATACTTATCCAACTCTGTGATACTTTCATTAGAATGAGGTTTTGTACTTACATCTTTGATGGGGTCTATTTCACCTTTCCTCTTACCTTCTGGAGCGTCCCAGTCTTCCTCATATATGTATCGCTTATTGTCTCTTATCTCTCCCTCTTCTAGCGATGCTGCAGGACTAGACGGTGGCGAGTCCGTGACTGTTTCCTTGGATTTGTCCTTCGACATCTCTGTCAGATTCGGTATAGAGTTTACCATTTGTTCTTTGGAGCTATCAGTACCATCAGCGTTAGTGACTAGGCTATTTACAAAAGGCCTCTGTCTGATATTAATTGAGACAGTCTCCGTTGACTTCACAAACGGTTTCATCTCGGGTTTGTCAGCTTTCTCATGGGTCGGTTTTACCGACACTGTCTCGCCCTTTTGGCTCGTCTCTGAACAGTTAGCTTTATCTCCAATTTCCATCTTTTGCTCCTCTACCCTTTCAGCAGGACTCGACTGTATACTCGGCAGATGAGGAATCTTTTGTACTCTGTCTTGCCCGACAATTTGTTTTGGAATGACCTGTATAAAATTTTGTGTGACTCTGTCAGTTATGCGATCTTCAATCTGACTCATTGTCCTTGACATTAACTCCATAAACATCTCCATTGTAACGGGCTGTGACATATTGTACTTCCTCTCTCTCAGACTCGTCTGGCTTGTGCTCGGCATATGCCTAATCCCGTCAGACTGGGTAGTTACATGCTCAAAAGACCTTGGAACCGGAAGTTCAAATGCCATTGTATCCGGATTTTGTGGACGATGTTTAAGAGACAACTGGGCTTCCTATGGGGATTCAAAACGCAAGTACAAAAACGGTATCGAGAAGGATTCCATAATTGCCACGTCAAAATTGAACAGGAGATTTTCGAATACTTTTCAATGCAATTGCCTTCTTACCAGTCGGAGAGGATTAGTCCCGTATCGGTAGCAATTAACGTCCTCGAAACGAGCCGCAACGTCACCCTGGCGCACCCTTGCCCTTCATTAAAGCAGATCTCCGTTACGGAGAGGATTACACCCGCAACGGTAGACATGGCCGTCATCGCAACAAACCGCAACGTCGCCTTGGATAACCTGAACCACCCTCTGCTGTCATACGAGGGGCTATTCACTGAAAAATCAGGGAATCAGAAAAACATGAATGCGGCAGTTCCTAAATGATTCCTTTGTGAATCCCATGATTGCCCATTGATTGCTCCAACGAATCCGGTTCGGACTTCGCTTGAATGGCAGCAGCGCCGTGAAACTGTCGCCGGAACGTACGGTGTATCACCATAGATACCACATATAAATAATTTGATTAATTTAAAAATTGTTAGAATATTGATTCATAAAAGTAATTTGTATATGCATGATTTTAAGTGGAATCAAACATTATTAGTTTAGAGGTTATTACATATATTTTATAGTAGGTATTTTTTTAATAAATCTTTTTAATTCTTTAAGATGGTGCTCGTATTTACCTGCTATCCAGTATTATTTCTCTTTACAATTAAATTTCTGCCAAAAATATTCGCAATTTTAACACATTCAGAGACACATTATATGCAAAATATTATGCAGAATGAGGAAAAAAGAAAACAAATTTCAAATTTCTTTGACAGTAAATGTACCGTCTTGCGCATGACTGAATAAAATAAGCGATAACTGACTTAAACCGAATCGAGCGAATGCAGGTTCAAGTACGAACTAGAATATCTGAAATTTCCGTTGACTGACATGATTAAATCAATCAATCTCCACCTTATTTTTATCTTTGAGTCAGTCTTAGTCCACAGACAGAACTCAAAACATGATGACATTTTTTTGAAAGTTCAACCTCGAAAATCTCAGTTTACAAAAATTAAATGATGTCTTTCTTGTAATAAATTTATTTTTGTGTCAAATAGTAGCAATATCTCATAAAGTGCGCGTACGGAGTGACTGCCTGAAAAAAAAGTTATAATCATAGAGGTAAGCTGGTGAAGAGGAAAAATGCAAGTCTGTTAAAATGCTGGTCACCGAATTAGAGTCCCGTTTGAGAGAATATGCTGACAGGTGAGTCTGCAGAGACGCAGCAGTCCCCCAGCTCTGCCTGTAGGTGGCCTGCATTAACTACTGGAAAGCTTTAGATTCAACCTCTCATAGACTTATCATCTGTCTGTTCGAAAGTGTAAAGGTTCATCTACACATAGTGAGATGCATAGAGATTTCTTCCTTTGGAAAACTAGATTTACTATCTCATCTGGAAATTATCGTGTGACAACGAACAACGTCACCTTACAGAGGGGCGTCTTTCGGGGCGACACCATGAGCCCTCTACTATTTTGTATCACACTTCTGCCACTATCTCTCGCACTACGCAATTCTCCTGGGTACCTCTGCAGCGACAAAAATCATCGCGAGCATAAGCTCACTCATGTATTTTATATGGATGACCTGAAGATATGCTTTTAGTTCAAAGCAACTCCAGAGTGATTTAAATATCGCCGAGGAGTACACAGGAGAGATTGGTATGGACTTTCGATTGGACAAGTGTGCCAGGACCAATATGAAGCGAGGACGAATTACTGGCGCTCCCGGGGACCCTGAGCTTGTGGATATGGGTGTTATTAGACATCTTGATACTGGAGAGACCTATACATATTTAGGACTGCCTCAGAGCCGCATTCAGGACCTAACATCAGTGAAGGAGTCTCTACGAAGCAGATACAAGCGTCTTCTTCGACAAATTTGGTCTTTTAATCTGTTGGCGTTGAACAAGGTATCTGCGTCCCGGTTTTACTCTACTTGTTTGGGGTAGTTCCATGGGCGAAGCACAAGCTTAGGGTCCTCGATACCGCCACGCGTAAGATCACACATATGCAGAAAAGCTTGCATATCATAATCGAAATATTGTGGGTACAGCTTAGATCGTTGCAAATGGAAGAGATTGTCTCCTGAAAATGGTGACTGCATTTTATGTCAATAAGTTCCCAGCGATAGGTGCAGAGCGTATCATGCACACGCTAAGTACCTAGAACACATACTATCCAGATGTCCTACTTACGCGGGAACGACGTATCTCTACAGACTTTTGTCGCTCTTACGGTGTTGGCCGCGATCCTGCTCTGCCGAACGCTACGAGGGAGATAGTCAATTGTACAAAACGAGAAGTGCCGAATTTTCTGGAACTATGATTTAGGGACAGCAGTCTCCATTGGACACTCGAGTCCTGACATCGTTCTCTAGGACTTAGTGAAACAAAAAATATGTTCGTGATAGAATTCTTGGCTCCGGCCGACTAAAACATCTCTGCCAAGAAGAAGGAAAAGAAGCTATATCAAGACTCGGAGCTGCGAAACTATCGCTGGTTCGTAACCTCCAAAAACATGCCAAGGCATTTGAGAGATCGATACAGAAGGCTATCATGCTTGGGTCACTCCGTGTCCTTAAGACACACGAGGGTTTCACCGGCCTTTCGTTGTGATTTTATCGTGCCCTGTGGCCACCGAACTCACGATCGTGAGACGTGGCTATAAGCTTGATTTACCGCTGTTCTGCTGACAGCTAGTGAAATTTTTGTAGATGCCAGTTACTCCCAGTGGGACTCTGCGATGGTTCTTTAACCTGTTTTTTAAATTAAATATATGGTTTCTTTGTAATCGAACTGTAGGGCCTATGGAAAAACCTTTGGTCGCATCCTTAAGTTGCGGATGCAGGGTCCCTGTACCAAGGGTTTCTGCTGAATATGGTTTCAATAATTAAGAAGCAGTAGCGGAAAATTGTCCAGGGACGGTCTCGAAGGAAAAAACCCCATGTGCAGGCGTAACAACCGTGTCGAAAGCTGAATGGCACCTGTTACAGCTGTCTTAAACGGTGACTCAGGGATACCAGGCGACCTCCCGGAGTATGCAGCCTTATCCTTGAATACGGGGCTCTACTAGGATGGACGAATACTTCCTAGCTGCTCGTGGGAAGAAACGATGACACCAGCAAACAACTAAAAAGTTGTAGGTGCGGTTCAAAACCATCGAACGCGCAGAGCATCCGACAATGGGTCGGCCAACAGTGCTGGTCACCCAAAAGTTCTGGGTGCTAAAAATAATTTAGATGGAAACACGAAGATGAACCGGCGAAACACTCACATGAAGTGGATGAATCGACTCAAGGATGACTTGCTGGACTGCTACGATGTCAGAATTATCCCTGTTCACAGAGACTTAATGGCACGTATGCACACTCTGTGGTGCCAGAAACACCCAGTGCACGTTTTGCAACAGTCTTTGTGAAATCAAGCTGCCTATCTCTCGAAAACTAGATATGAACGCAGAGCGCTGCCCCAACCGCTGCTGGAACAAGCCGCAGATGAAGAGGAAGTGACATTAAGACCAATCGCAGATAGCAGGCAGCCCTTGCGAGACGATAGCGATTTCTGGATAAGGAGGAACATTAACATCCAGGATCCAGAAATGGATGCCATAACATCTGGTAGGCCGTTTGCGGAAAGCATCCGAAAGTTCGCCCACGAACTGAGGATCTATCATCATACACTGAACAAGTCAAAGCTGCTGACAATCAAGCAGCACATTGTTGACGAAATATTGGTATTATCTGACGCAAGGAGGAGAATACAAAAGAGAGATGGATGGGTAGGGAGAATAAGCAGTTTTCGCTGAACCATCGCGCCTCTTCAGCGATTTCCCTGTTTCTATGAAAATCCACCAACTCCGGCGAGATAGAGACTTTTTGGAGAGAGGTTAAAAGATCCCACCATTAAAACTGCAGGAAGACACTGAGAATATCATCCGCTTCAAGGAGTTTTGCGACCTCATAACATTTGAGGAGGAATGTCCAGAAATCACTGCCGAAGAGGTGAACAAAGCACTTAGGGGCACAAAGAACTTCTCCACTGCAAGACCAGATGGTATCAAGAACTGGATGGCCCGCAACTTCACCTCATATATAAAGTCGGAGACGCCCATTCCGCAGTGGCTGCTATTAGGAAGCCCTGTAATCCAGCCGACGGGGACTTGTCCAACCCAGGGACCGACAGGCCAATAACTTGTCTGAACGCTGTATAAGATTGTTCGAAGATTTGGGCGATACGATGGCCCATCTGCTTTTTTGCGTCACACATCTGCTACTATCTCTTGCACTACGCAATTCTGCTAAGTACCTCTGCGGTGACAAACATCATCGCGAGCATAAGGTCACTCATGTATTTTATATGGATGACCTGAAGATCTATGCTTCTAGTGCAAGCCAACTTCAGAGTGTCTTAAGTATCGCCGAGGGGTACACAAGAGAGATTGATATGGACTTTGGACTGAAAAAGTGTGCCAAGATTCATCTAAAGACAGGGCGAATCAATAACATTCCCGGGGACCCTAAGCTTGTGGATATTATTGTTATTAGACACCTTGACACTGGAGAGACCTATACAAACCTAGGCGTGCCTTAGAGCCGCGTTCAGGACATAACATCAGTGAAAGATTCTCTCCAAAGCAGATACAAGCGTCACCTTCGACAGATTTAGTCTTCAAATCTGTCGGCGTTGAACAAGGTATCTGCGACTAACATGCTTGCCGTCCCGGTTCTACTCTATCGTTTGGGGTAGTTCCATGGGTAAAGCATGACCTTGCGGCCTTTGATATGACCACGCATAAGGTCATGCAAATTCAGAACAGCTTGCATATGAATTCGTCCGTCCCGCGATTGTACGTCCTACGCTGTCAGGGCGGACGCGGACTTTTAAATCTCCAATGTCTTTATGAACGTATTATCCTAGGTTTAACTTACATCGTCGTAAATAGAAGAGATCCCCTCCTAAAAATGGTCAAGAAACACGAGATGATTGGCGAAGAAACGTTTCTTTACAAAATCGCGGAGAAGGTAGCTCAAATAAAAAAAGCAGTGTAAGAAATGTAGAAAATCAGTCCTTGTCGAAGGAGCTAACTTTTTCTTTCCCCAGATGGTCAGGACTTAATTCAGGTACAGAGCGTGACAGGGCGGTGTCATTTCCCCTTAGTATACCGTAACCGCATTTTACGTCAAGAAGTTGCCATATATTCATGAACGAATTCTCGGTTCCGGTAGACTACAACATCACTGCGAAGGAGAAGGAAAAGAAGGAGAGGTTTGAAGACGTAAAAGTAATGTCCTTGTGGTCGGTGCCCTCGGAGGTGCGAAACTATCACTGGTTCGTAACCTCAAAGCCATTCCCGCGTGCCAAAGACATGCCGAGACACTTGCGAGGTAGATAGAGAGGGCTGTCATCCTTGGATCGCTCCGTGTCCTCAAGACACACGAGGGTTTTGCCGGTCTGTCGTTATGATTTCGTCCTGCCCTGTGGCAATAGTTATTGAATAGATTTAAATAGATTCAAAACTTACAGTCGAGGCAACTGTGAAGGGCTCAGCAGGGGCCCTCTAGGGCTGGGCTCTCCAGAAGGCAGCCATTGGCTGCAAAGACTGCCAGTGGCAGTCACGAGACTAGGTATAGGTAATTCACGGTAAATTACAGTTTGAAATGAAAAAATGAAATGTATCGTGAATTCAAATAGAAAAAAATCAGACCCTTCAGTGTGAACAATGAGGCGCAACGAGCCGTGACCGTAACCCCTTTCAGGATTCCTGGAAAGCGAAGAAAAAAGTGACAGAAAAAATTGGTGGCAGCCATGCACTTGCCGTGGCAGCCACCACCTGCTGAAAGTGGTGAGCCCTGCTCTAGGGCAACTATGAATGAGGTAAGCCCATTTCGGATCCTTATGGATTAGCATGTCGTTTCCATGAGGGCTTAGATAATTTTCCTAGATTTTAGTTTCTAATTTATGCAGTATGATTTATTTATTGACCGTTTGCGATATTTTAATTTTTTTAAGTGATCCTTTGCAACAATTTTTAGGTTTGGCGGAATTGCATTCATTGTGTATACCAGCGGATAAAAAAGCAATTTGCCTTTTCAGGTAAATTTAAATGAATAATAAACAATAGGCATTTCTTGGTCCAGTCCTTATTCGATAATTTACTAATTTTGGGAGAGTTTATATATAAAGCAGAATTGTTTTTAAAGCATGGTTTGGGAATAACTAACGACCATTATCTTATAAACTGGAAAATTAATCAATTTTATTGTCTTGAAATTATAAGATATAAATGGCTACGCATAACATACACAAGCGTCACTCTAATGCGTGCAAATAAGACTATGCCATCATTTTGAGCATACAAAGAATACACGTTATTCACGACTGAAGTAGTCAGATAGACGTAGCAACTGACTTCTGCATTAAATAGACGTAGCGCCAGGTTGTAGCGTTAGAAAGACGTAGAAATTTTTTTTTTGATATTAAAAAGACGTGGCAATTGGTGTCTGTGATCCAGTTTCGAAGAAAGATTAACAGCTAATTGTTATTTATTCTCAAAAAATCGATTATAAAGTGGAATAACTTGAATAAATTAAGTCCTAGAGCCACGAAAATAGTGTGTATACGTATATTGCGGTTGCTGATTATGAATTTAAGGCCAAAAAAATTCAAAATGGCGGTCAAATTTTCTTTTAAGCAAAAGAATGGTTAAGCTTAAATAAAAAAAAAATCTTGACCTCTATTTGTAGCGATTAAAAATTTAGTAATATAAGAATATATTTCAGCGCGAATTTCAGTAAAATCTGTAAATATTTTTATTTTTCAACGCCTAAAAATTTTGAAAAATAATTTATTTATAATAAAGGCAGTAAAAGTTTGATGTGTAAATTTCTTTTTAAATATTTAAACTAGATTGCAATCAAGTTATTACGTCCTAAACGTTACAGCAAGAATAATTCACTTGTATATAAAAAACAATTCCTACGTCTTTCTAACGCAAAGACTTGCAATATTAATGCAGAAATATGTTTATCATTCTTTATTGTCATCTGTTTATGTCTATTTCACTCGTGAGTCACGTCTTTTCTATCACGGTTTTCTGCTCTACGTCTATTATTTGTACGCTCCAAATGATGGCATAGTCTTATTTGCACCCATTAACTTGTGGTTTGTAATTCAGTGTTAAAAATTACAATATTTCTAAGCAATACTAAAAAAAGACACTCGACAGTTTCATCACAAATTTTTTTTTTAAACGTCGATTAACATTTTTCAGATTGAACACAACATTTCTTAAGTTCTGTTCACATAACTTGCATTTTCTCCCCACTCATAACTTTCTATACATAAGGAAAATTAAAATTAAAATACACTCAGTAATTAAAGCTTTCATTTATATTGATGTATAGATATTAAGATATTCTCATAAAAATATATATAAAGCCTTTTGCGATTGGAAACAAAATCATTTACGGGATGAGTCTTTAAATTAAATTTATTGCCTGTTTACTAGGGCTTGAAACGAATCAATTGAATCATTTCCATCAAATTCTTACTACAATTAAATACTGATACGATTTTAAGCTATACGAAATAATCTTATTGTATTTTTTATCTTTAAGAATCCCTACCTTTAAGGATTTCTATAATTTGAAAAAAAGCTTAACTGCAAAAACCTTATCCAAATATTCTTTCAATTCGTTTCAAACCCTGTTTAGTTTCTGCAAATCTATTATACAATATTATACAACCTTTAATAAATACTATACTGTGAATGAAAAAAGGAATATAATGAATAAAATAAAATATTACTATGTGCCTAACATACAAAATTACTCTTTCGCATCACCAATGCCATCGGCATTGATTGCGAACGTCGCTTCGCTTTCGGGTAAGCAGGGCGAATCATATATTTTGCAAATTCTGGTCTCACCCCTACCCTTACGCAAGTACAATCTAGTGGTGCTAGCATGAGCAATGATATTACCACCAATGGGTTTTTTCTGGTCACCGCCAAACATACTGGCAGCTCCATCTACCTGAGCAACGACCTGATTGGTGATGACAACTGCGACTCCGAATTCATCGGCTATTCTCAACAACATCCTCAGGAACCGCGCAAGATGCATTTGTCTAGCGGATAACTCTCCTCTCCCAGAGTAATCTGTTCTATAAAGAGCTGTAGCACTATCCACGATCAATAATGCGTATCTAGATTCTGTCATCATCGCGGTGGCGTCTATCAGCAACTTAGTTTGGTGATCTGTATTGAATGCTCGCGCACATGCCACATTGTCAAGCACTGAATCTCCACTGATCTTATATCTGTAAAATAGTCAAATTTTATATAAATTTCTTAAATCATGATCGAAACAATTTTACTTCGCATAATTTTGCAATTAACTATGCAAAAAAAATACTTCTAATTTCGTTTAATTTTAAGTACTAAATAAAAATTTTCCTTAAGTCACTTGCATTTTTAGGAAAAGAAACAAAGAATCTTCAAGTATTATAGGATAATTACTAAATGTGCCGCTCTATATATTTAAATTACTTAATAAGTCAATAGGGGGGATCCAAATTTCAGCAAACATCAAGTTTTTGCACCACAATGACCATGTACGAACATAAACAACAACACCAAAGTCTCAGAAAACTTTAAGCGTCTCGAAGAGAGCTGCGAACGCGCTCTACTGTAATTTCGAGGTAGAAACGTCTTTAAGGCACTTTCTGCTAAAACTTAAGATCACAAAGGTCTCAGTGGCATTGGTATACCACCTTGGCACCAACGTTCTGCCATTGCAACTGATTCAACAACTAACTACAACAAAGCTACAGGTTAGGGCGGCGTGAGAATGCCAAAATGAATCGAATCGTATGAGCCAAGGGGAAGAAATTGTGAGTAAGTTAGGTTTTTGGAACTGAAAACTTAAATTTTTGAAAATTCAAAACGAATTTTCCGTTGGTTCTAAAATTATGCAAAATTGGTTGTGAGTGCAGTTTTTTCTAGTGAGCCTTGAACCTGACTCCACAGCAGGAATGAATGCCTTTTTACTACTACATACGTCCCAGCAGCTGTCATCGAAAACGAGAACTACCGTCTATACTGGGATCGGACTATCCTTACAGGCCACACTGTTGTTCACAATGTGCCGGAAATTGTGGTGCTTGATTTAGCGGTCACAATGTGTCAAAATCATCGAAGTGACAGTTCCCCTCGACAGAAACAACCAAGAGGGCTATACCAACAAGATTCTAAAGTATAGCCCACTAAGGCAAGAAATCATGAGGGTGTGTCAATTGAAAGAGGTTATAATTCATCAGCTCGTGATTTCGGCTACGGGAATGTTCATACGAGGCTGAGGAATAACCGGAGAACCCGTGAGTTGATAGGGTGCTAGCTGCAAGGTAGTTTTATTGAACACCTCCTGCACAGTCTGGAACTTTTTAGACTACCAATTAGAAAGCGACTAGCTGCCTTTCGGACTGTTATGGAAGACCTTTCACATAAGGTGGATTCCACGCCGTACTCACACAAACTAGACCTTCATATCAACCATTTTTTAAACAGCGTGTCTACTAAATTATGCCCATGAAATTCCCGGACAATTCCCACCTTTTCCCGATTATAAATATAAGGTCCCTCTTACGATAGAACCATACATGCAATGCATAGTGGGTTGCGACATTCGTAATTTGCTCGATTGCAATATTACCATTTATTTAAAACATATTTTTTATTTTTTAATAATTTTCAAGAATTTCAATTTTAAGTAAGAAAAAAGAAGCGCAGGTAGCTCAAAGGGACATTGCAAAATGATAAATTATAAGGAAATGAAATGCACTTCCCACATCAAAAATAAAATCAAGGAAAATTCACGGATTTCCTTCGATTCCCGCACAGTAGATACTCTGTTAAAACTTTGGTTGGCTATTTGTTCAATAGAGAAAATACAGGGTGTCCCACCCCCTATACAGTCCCGTGTACTATGTAATACGCGGACAAAAAAAAAGTCCTTTAGTAAAATTTTATATGATGCTTATTTTTGGTACAAAAAAGTTTCAATCGACCAATGAGGAGCCAGCTTTAGCGACTACTTGTACATGTCCAAGTGTTAAGATAGTGTGTGATTTTTTGGCGACACACATCAGCTCCTGCATTACATAATTTCCCATGAATCGTCGCTCTTCCATTGTTTACTGCAAAACGCAAAGTTCAAACCTTCACAATTTTTTCAAATTCTGAATCCTTCTCGCAAACATTTATTAACAAGATTTAAATAACAAAACACCTTTTCTTACTACAAAAGCCCCTCTTTTCGATTCCTCGCAGAGTTTCTGTTATATAACTTGTAACAAAACCAACAAAAAAATGAACTTTCGCGAAACCCAGCAAACATACTCGCTTGAAAATTTATAGGCAAGATTAAAATAACAAAACACCTTTTCTAACACCAAAGTCACTTTTTTTGATTCGTCACAGAGTTTCTGTTACATAACTTGTAACAAAACAAACAAAACAAAAACTAAAAATTCGCGAAACCCAGCAAAAACACTTGCTTGAAAATTTGCTATCAAGGTTTAAATAACAAAACACCTTTTCTAACAACAAAAGAGACTCTTTCAGATTCCTCGCAGGGTTTCTGTTACATAACTTTTAAAAAACGAACAAAAAAAACTTAACATTCGCAAAACCCAGAAAAATTACTTTTTTAGCAATATGTATTATGTAAAATAACAAAACACGTATTCTAACAACAAATGTCATTCTTTACGTCAGTAAAAATTGTACTGAAGTGATGAAATGCACTGAACTGACCCACTTGTAGCTATTTCTTCAGTAAAATCTCACTGATTCAAACATAGCATATTCTTTTTAAAAAACATGGAAAAAATACCTTGTGAGACAATAATCCGAACGAAAATAATCCACTTTTCCGTAGAATTAAGGAATACTACAAAAAATATACAGTTTCAGACACTTGACAAATTTATTGCATTTCTTATTCAAAAGCGCATGAAAAAACTTTGAAAACACAAACTTTAATCATGCAATCGGACTTAGTGCATTATTTCATGAAAATGTAGGGAGGTTTAAATAATTTAGTAAATTCTGTGATCTTCAGCCATTCTTTAAAAATAGAACAAAGTTTGTTGTTAATAGAGAACCCGCTTCAATATATTCCTTGAACGAAAAACTGAACACAAAAAAAGAAAAACGTTACAAACATAAATGTTAGTAATGCGACCCGGAGTGATGCAGTACTTTCTGAAAGTGAGAAAAAGGTTCAGTAATTTCCAAAATGATTGGCATTTGGCTTTTCCCATGTAATAGATAAGAGTTTGTCGTAAAATTAGAACCTTGCCTTTGTATTCCTTGATGGAAAAACTACCCCAAAAGTTTTCTAAACTTAAATTCCAATCATGCCGCCGAGAGTAGCGCATGATTGGAATTTAAGTTTTCATCATTTCATTTAATTTTCCATCAAGGAATATAACAGTGTTACGATTATCTTTATCATATTATATTCTGAATATTTAGTCAAAGCTAAGTCTACGAGAACACATTTCGAAACCTATTTGTCAGTAGAAAATGTAATCGATAAATTTATATTTAGCACACTAAGCCTTATCGTATGAAGGACCTGTGCGAATCAACGAAATTCCTCACGTTACAGGATACGTAAACATGAGTCAGTCACAAATTGCCTGTAACCGAGGTGACATATAAGTGCGTGCTTGGTAATTATAAGCAAAATCGCATGTTAACGCGATGCTTTCAAATCAATTGCTGTACTCATTTATTTTCTTATTTTCACAATTGTGAGTTATTAAAATGTCTCATTAAAGACACATAGTTCATTATAAAATCGTTGTTTTCATTGTGCATTTTTCCTGACATTTTGTGTACGAGCAACCGGCATATTTACTTGATAAAATCGAACCAAGATATTCTCCCTTTGATGAGAAATAAAATCAACAATTGGTTTGGTCAAAAACAAACAGGCAAAGTTTAACTTTGCAAGCCTAGGTCAAACCAACTTTCACTGAAAAGGTGATGTTCGTTGTCACACGATAATTTCCAGATGATGTAGATATATTTTTTTGGAACTTACAGTGCTTTGAAATTGTATGTAGGTGAGCCGGTTTTATGACAGTGTGCGTGCATGGAGACTAGCGACCTCAGCAACCACTTCCCCTTTAGCGCTAAGTTCACGACGTTCGAGGTGTACAAAAAAGCGAAATCTAAGCTCACTCGAGAAGTTCAAACTTTTGCCAATTAATTAATGAAATTAATAAAATAAAATGAATTGCACTTTCAGTAATTTGTATCAAACTGTGCGGCATTGGTACAACTGTACACGTGCACAGTTGCGCGAAAAGTCTTCGGAAAATCGAACAAAGTTTGTAATCCTCAAAGTCGTTTATCCCAATGATTTGTTTATCAACTTAATGCTCTCGAAGATGATGTTCGAACATCCTCAGCAAACCACCCCAACGGAGAGATGTGTCTGAATTTGATATGATATTCCAATACCTAATACCTGATTAAAAGTTCTTATGGCCACAACCACCCAAAATGAATTTCTGAGGAGCTAGATGTCGTCCAAAGTCAAAAATATTCCAAAATTGAATATATTATTTGTGAATATATCAAACGGTATCAAAGTTAACTAATAATATGTATATACATGAGTTATATGAATAATATATATATATATATATATATATATATATATATATATATATATATCTGACCCCCCCTCTCTCTCTCTCTCAGCAGCCCAAGCAACACTATTATACCTATATATAGGTATATGTGTGTTTGAATGTAGGTACACAGCGCGCGGAATATTTTTGACTTTGGACGACTTGTAGCTCCTCAGCAATTCATTTTGGGTGGTTGTGGCCATAAGAACTTTTAATCAGGACCTCGGGATCTATCATTTCCCGCAGTTTCGTCCAATTTGACCGAATGTTTTTTTCCCATGTATTGTGTGCGGGGTTCTTTTCCTAGAAAAATGCTAGGATTTCTTGCCATGTTTTACACAATCATCAAATTGATTAGCCCCACTGATTTTTTAAATAGCTCAGTCAGCCGGGGGCTGATGTTCTCACA